>VXBS01004415.1:28814-47658 GCA_013400255.1 Sitta europaea | reverse complement strand
CGTGGGGAGGGGGGAATTTCCCAGTGTAGCCCCCCCTATTCCGGGCAGGGCTCCAGGACACGCCGCGTTCCCGCCGGGAAGAGCTGCTCATCCCAAACCCACACGCAAGGGAGTTAAGGAAATCGGGGTGCTAGCCCTTCCCCGAAATCCCCCCCAAGCTGCGTGTCCCCCCCCGATTCCCGCTCCTGCCAGCTCCACGCCGTGTTTACGGGAGCGCAGAAAGAAGAAAAAAAAAAGAGAGAGAGAGAGAGAGAGAAAGGAAAAAAAAAAAAAAAACCAAAAAAAACCCCCCCGCAGCGAATTCCTGGAAGAAAAATCCATCAAGGGCCATTAGGCTCCTGCGGCTCCTCCCCGCAGAGCGGGGGCACGGGCGGGGGAGGCGGCACCCAGGACAAGGAGCTGGGCACTGCCCAGGCATGATTTCCCCTGGATGGCGTGGTCCTGAATATCCTGGATTTGCTCGCTGTTGCAGGAGAGGAGGAGTAGAGGGGATCCCCCACACTGATCCCATACACTTCCCCCCCCCAAACTGTCTTCATTCCCCATTTTTAGGGCGTCCAGCCCCAAAGAGAAGGAGCCAAGAGCTCCAGGCAGAGGATTAAACTTGAAATCAGGGAATAACGAACACCCTGGGGAGGAGAGGGGCACTACCCTGCACCCCCAGATTCATGGAGGACACCCCTGTACCCCACCCTGATCCGGACAACACCGGAAACCCCCCCTGCTTGGAATCCCTCATGGAGTGATCCCAGGGATTTGACCCTGGACACTCATCGCACCTCTCCCAGAAGGGAACGTGGAGTGTCCCTGAGGAGGACAAGCCCTGCTCAGCAGCAACCAAACGCATGATCCATGGTATTCCCACCTTGAATCCAAACCCAGCTGTTGGGAAGAAAGGAACCCAACCCCAGCCCAAACTCAGTTTTTTGGGAAATGCTAATTTATTTACAACACAACATCCTCAGAAGGATCTGAGCTGCCAAGAGGAGCCTCATCCCACTTGGAGGAGCTCCCTGGAGATGTGGGAACTCCAGTTCTCTTTGCCTCTGCAGGATCTGCTCTGACTTGGAGCAAGTGGCGTTCCTGTCTGGCTGCGCTGCCGTGTCCTGGGAGCTGTGCCTTGGCCACCAGCGGCTCCAGGACACTTTCTGCGGTGCCACTCGCTGCTGGGAACTCCTCACTGGAGAAGGCCAGGCTCCCAGTTTGACTTCCAGGCTCTTCTTGGCCACGTGCATCCTGAGGGCCTTGCGGGCCTCTCTGATATCCGCCGATCCCGGGCAGCACCGGGAGCTCTCTGTGCCTTCGTCGCTGTCCGGAGCCTGGCAGCTCCTGCTGAGGCTCGAGGAGCTGCCAGAGGAAGGGGATGACCGTTCCTGCTGCTCCTGGGAGCGCTTCACTCCAACAGGCTGGGCTCTCAGCTTGACTTCCAGGTTCTTCCTGGCCACGTGCATCCTCAAGGACGAGCAGTTTCTCCTGGAGAGGGAGCAGCAAGATCTGTCCAAGGCGTCTTCTCCATCCGGAGACTGGCAGCTCTCCCCGAGGCTCCTGGAGGGCTGGGGGCTCCCGGAGGAGCTGGAGGAGGCGCAGCAGGGCAGGTGGCCTCGCTCCAGCAGCTGCTCCAGGTCCTGCCAGGACCGCTGCCACATCTCCGAGTCCCACGGGAGGGACAGCCCGGGCCACAGCGGCGTCACCAGGTCCTGCAGCTCCCGGGCCGCTGTCACACAGGGGGTGCAGCCGGGGCTGCAGCCGCAGGGGATGTACAGGGGGCTCCCGGGGGCAGCCGGGCCGTGCGGAGGGGGCTCCTCAGCCGAGGGGGAACCGGGAGCCCCCAGGGATGCTCGGCTGTGCCGGGACCTCCTGGCCTGGCTCCAGAGGCGCTTCCGCCCCTTCCAAATGTGGGTGGCCAGCAGGAAAGCCATTGTGGCCACCAGCAGGACAAGTGCAGGGAGCAGGAAACTCATGGCTGCATCCATGTCCCATCGCTGCCACACTGGGAGCCAGGGGGTGGTGGCACCTGTTCTGTAGGGACACCGTGCTGATGTCACAGTGCTGCGGGTGGGACACTGTGTGACGTCACTGCCCTGGCTCGCCCCCAGCCCCCAGCCCTTTTGTGACGTCACGGCCCCAGGTCGCCCATCCCGAATCCAAACCCAGCGCTGTGCCGATCCCCATGAACCCAGTACACCAGCCTAGCACAAAGGCTGGAAGCACATCCAGGACACTTCCAGCACCTCCTTCGGCACCCTGGGGGTGTCCGCCGCCGGCGACCCCCTCCCGGTACAGCGCTGGGAATGGGGCGCGCCGCGTTCCCTTCCGGAACTAACGTTCCCGCCGCGTTTCCCGGCCGGACCACGGGCGGGGCGTGTTTGGGAACGGACCAATGGCGGCGCCCTTGCGGCACTTCCGGCGTGTCCCGGCGATGTGGCGATGGCTGCTCCCGGGGCCGCTCCGGGCTGGGGGAGGTCAGGGCGGCTTGGATGCACTCCGAGGGGCTTCCCGTGCCTTGTGCGGGGCTCAGAAGGCCGGGGGGGCCTTCCCGGACACCTGGGGCTCGCGGGGGCTCGGGCGGGCGGTGGAAGGGCTGACACCGGGGAGGTACCGGCGGCTTGGCGAGATTCCCGGCTGGGCTGTGGTAGCTTGGGGGGATCTTGAGACCGGGAAGGGGAGGCCCCGCGGGGCTCCTCCTCCTCTCCCGGCCCTGCCCGAGACCTCCCGCGCCCACAGCCGTGACCCTCCGCTCTGTCCCGCAGGTCCCGGCGGCGTCGCGGTTCCCCGGGCGGGGCTCAAGAAGCTGGCGTTGCCCCCGGATTACAGCGGTGAGGGGGATGGACGGCGGGAGAGCCCCGCGAGGGGCAGCGGGGGCACTCCCCGGTCTATTCCCGGCGATCCTGATGCGGGTGTTCCCCGGCAGGGATCACCATCCCGGAGAAGCCGAAGTTGAAGTTCTTGGATAAGGTGCCGGCGGTGCCCAAGGTCCGGCGGGAGCCCCGGCGGCTCCGTGACATCCGCGGCCCGTCCCAGGTGGCCACCGACTTCACAGAGGGGCAGTACGGGATCCTGGTGAGCGGCAACAGGCAGTGAACGGATCGGGGGCGGGGGGGAGGATTCCAGAGGCTGGGATCGCGTGTCCCCGTTCCCAGGCGGGACACAGGAGCCCCATGTCCCTGAGCGTCCCCCCTGTCCCCCCGCAGGCGCTGGGCGGGGGGTACCTGCACTGGGGCCACCTGGAGATGATCCGCCTGACCGTGGGCCGCAGCATGGATCCCAAATCCATGTTCGCCGTGTGGCGAGTGCCCGCCCCCTACAAGCCGCTGACGCGGAAGAGCCTGGGCCACCGGATGGGCGGCGGGAAGGGCCCCGTGGACCGCTACGTGACGGCGGTGAAGAGCGGGAGGCTGGTGCTGGAGGTGGGCGGGCGCTGCGAGTTCGAGGAGGTGCGGCCCTTCCTGGCCCGCGTGGCGCAGAAGCTGCCCTTCCCCGCCGTGCCCGTGAGCCGGGAGAGCCTGAAGGAGATGAGGCGGGAGGAGGAGGAGAAGAGGCTGCACAACCAAAACCCCTGGACTTTCGAGCGTGTGGTGGCCTCCAACATGTTGGGCATGAGGAAGTACCTGAGCCCCTACGACCTGCAGTTCAAGGGACGCTACTGGGGCAAGTTTTTCCTGAAGCACAGAGTGTGAGCAGCGGCTGGATTGGATTCCTTTGGGAATTAAAATTTTCCACAAGAGCCTGGAGTGGGGTTTGGAGTTGGGGACGCAGTGCTGGGAGCATCCTGAGGAATATATGGTGGGGTTTGGAGCTGGAAGCATGGAGCCGGGGTTTGAGTCACAAGGCTCTCTGTCCCAAAGTGGACTTTAGAGCTGGGAGCATCCTGAGGGATCCATGGAGCAGGGTTCGAGGGAGGAGGATCTTATCCCAAGGTTGGGTTTGGAGCTGGAAATACAGGGCTGGGAGCATCCTGAGGGGTACATGGATCAGATCAGTGTTTGAGGGATGAGGACCTTATCCCAAGGTAGGGTTTGGAGCTGGGAATGCAGGGAGCTAGGAATGCAGGGAGCTAGGAATGCAGGGCTGGGAGCATCCTGAGGGATACATGGATCATATCAGGGGTGAGGATCTTTATCCCAAGATGGGCTTTGGAGCTGGAAGCACAGAGCTGGGGGATAAACAGATTGGGGTTTGAAGCACGAGGCTCTCTATCCTGAAGTGGATTTTAGAACTGGGAGCATCCAGAGGGATCCATGGAATAGGCTGGAGCCAGGAGGCAGAGTGTGGGTGAGCTCTTTATTGAGGAGGAAGGCTCCAGTGTGGGTGGTTGCACATCCAAGGAGCTCCAAGCACAGGGAGAGGCTCCTCCGGCTGCCCTGGAAGGCAGAGCCCTGTGTCCCCCCCCGAGAGGGACACGGCCCCTCCGGCCGCTCCGTGCCACCGAGGAGGGGCTGCTTGTCACAGCGGCCACTGACTGTCACCCGAGTGGAGGAGCAGGAGGAGCGAGGGGACCTCGGTGCTGGGAGGGGAGTGGGGAGCACGGTGGGTGGGCTCCACTCCTCCAGGGACACGTGGGACGTCCTCGGGGATCAGGGCGTGGCCAGGGTCTCTCCGATGGATCATCCGGGCAGGGGGGCAGGAGGGGGAAAGGCCACCTGTGACAGGGAGGAAGATGAGGTGATGCTCAGGGAGGGGATGTGGCTCCCAGTGCTGTCACCATCCCTGCCCAGCATGGCAGCCTATGACACTCAGGGTGAATCCAACCCACTCCCTGGGATTGGGGGGTACCAGGGACCCCCTGTGCCACCCCCAGCCCTATCCCTGTCACCTGGAGGGCAGCGGGTGGGGGCTCAGGCAAAGATGCTCCCGATGCTGGATGCCAGGATGATGGCGAGGATGATGCAGCACAACATGATCATGATCTTCTTCTGCTCGGGGAGACAGGGAATGTGAGGCAGGAACACAGCTGGGGAGGGGACAGGGACAGGGAATGGGCTGGGGAGGAAGATGGGGGATAAGGATGGGGCTGGGGAGGGGGCCACAAGGATAGGGGCTGTGGAGTGGGGAGGAAGGACAGATAGGGCAAGGGACAAGGATACGGGTTGGGGAGGGGACAGGGAAGGTGGCAGGGCAGGTGTGAGCTGGTTCTGTGTAGCACAGGGAGGTGACAGTGCCAGCGTGCCCTGGGACACTGTCACTTACCCAAAAACTGGGATGGGGACAATCTGGACAGGGCCCAGGAGTTGGGGGTGTCCCCAGCCCCGCGCTTCCCCCTCGTGTCCTACAGCACCGGGAAACGGGGCCGGTGCAGCCCCCGAATCCCCGGGCAGCGGGAGCCGAGCCGCAGCCGTGCGGGTGGCTTTGGGTGTTCCCGGTGCCAGCACGGAGAGGAGGCGCAGGGCGGGATCAGCGGGATTTTATTACAACGGGAATTAAACGTCCACCGTCAACACATCCGCCCGCCGGGACATCAAAGCCAAGAGGGGACGGGGACCGCGACAGCTCCGTCTGTCACAGCGCGGTGCCAACAAACCACGCCGGTGCCAACAAACCCCGTGTCCTGGCCCTGTTCCCGCCCTCATTCCACCGGGATGCCCGCGCGGGTGACCGTCCGGCCCTCGGATTGTGTCCTTGTCACCCCTCGCTGGGGCTGTGGCACCAGTGGCCGCGTCCCCACGGACGGAATCCAGTCCCCTTCCCTGGGGACATGAGGGGCAGATCCCAGGGACCGGCAGGACGGGAGGGAAAGGCGGCGGTGCTGGAGCCCGCGGCGGGAGCCGGGACACGGAGGGCTGGGAGCAGCAGGTCCGGGAGGAGCAGGGAGAGGAGGGGTCCAGGGTCAGCGCCGGGGAGGATCCCGCCGGGAGGTGACATCGCTGGGATGGTCGGGAGCGTCTGGAGGAGGGAAAGGGGAGCTGGAGGCGCCGGCGGGGAAGGGCACAGGGACTGCAGCAGGAAGGAGGGAGTGGAGATAGCAGAGATCGATGTGGGGAAGAGACAAAATCCAGAGCCTGGAGCAACACAGACCCCCGAGGAACGCAGACCCTCGAGCAACACAGACCCTAAAGCACGGCAAGCCCCTAAAAATGCAGACCCCACAGAGCACAGACCCCTGAGCAGTGGAGACCCCTGAACACCACAGAGGCCTGAGAACTGCGGACCTCAAAAAACACAGACCCCAAAAATCTCAGACACCAGGGCACCATGGACCCCCAAACATTGCAGACCCCCAAGTACTGCAGTCCCTCCAAGAACACCCCCAGCACCACAGACCCCAGATCACCAAACCCAGCACCCTCAGCCCCGTGACAGTCCCAAATCCCACAGCACTGGAGCCCCCCAAGCAGGAGATGACATTAGGATCCCCCGGGGCTCTGTGTCCCCGCAGTGGGGGTCCCCTGCCCACCAACACTTACAGACCCCCTCCCCAGGGGCTATTTCATGTTCAGCCCCACCGAGAGTCCAATGATGAGGGCAACTGTCCCCAGCAAGAGCCCGGCCACTGCCACCAAAATCAGCAGCTTCTGGGGGAACAGGGGTGAGTCGGGAGTGGTGACACCTGTCTGTGTGGGGGGACACGGGGGCACCAAGGGGCCCTGAAGAGCCAGAGGTGCTGCAGAGCCCTGGGGATGGGGCAGGAGGGGCTGAGTCCTCACCAGCTCATCACACCTGAGGGTGGGAGGGGGCTCAGGGGTGGCAGTGGGGCAGAGAGGGACAGAGCTGCCAGCCTCCTGTGGGGTCACCGGGGGGAGGTGGGAGTTACTGGGGTCAGCTGGGGGATATGAGGGGTGGCTGAGGGGGACAGGAGGTGACTGAGGGAAATAAAGGGATCTCAGGGCTGCTGGAGGATATGGGAAGGTGCTTCACATGAGATGTGAAGGCACAATGAGGGCCAGAGAGTGACACTGGGGGTACCTCTGGGAGGCTGGGGACTACAGATGGGACACTGGGGGCTACAGAGGGACACTGGGGCTACAGAGGGACACAGGGGGCTATGGAGGGGACATGGGGGCTGTCAGTCTATCTCACCCTTCTGGCCTCACTTTGGTACTTCACAGCCTTTTTGGTGTCAGCCACAGCCCGTTCCACGAATCCAACGGACTGGTCCATGTTGTTCTCTATGCGGTCGATCATGGATCCCTAGGGAGCACCCAGGGCACACAGAGAGGGGGGGGGACACTGAGAGCACCCCGGGGTGCTGGCACCCACCCACCTGGTGCTCCTGGCCCTGGCACCAGATCGTCTCCGTGCTCTGCTCCACATGCTTGGCATTATCCAGCAGCCCACCCTGGGGAAGAAGGGACAGGGTTGGTGGGGACACAGTGACACAGCCCCACAGCAGGTGGCAGGCCCACACACACAGGTACTCACCCATGCCTGGGGCACCCAGCAGCTCCTCGTGGCATGAGGGGACAGAGAGGGGCTGAGAGAGGGGACAGCACCACCGCAGGGAGGGGGACACTCCTGTGTCCCCTCCAGGCCACCATGGGGTGGTGGGTGGCTCCACGGGAACACACGCAGTGGTCACCACCCCAGCCCATATTGGTCCCATGCCTGGACCCTCCTGTGCAGATCCCTGTGACCCCACACTCAGGTCCCTGCTTGTCCCTGTCACCCTATGCATAGGTCCCTGCTCGTCCCTGTGCCCAAATCCCTGCTCATGTGTATATCCCCATACACAGGTCATCCCTGTGTTCCCATACCCAGGTTCCTGCTTGTCCCTGCTTGTCCCCTGACTGTTCACACTGTCCACAGGTCCCTGGTCATCTCTGTGACCCCATGCCCAGGTCCCTGGGTGTCCCCATGTCCCCATGCCCAGGTCCCTGGGTGTCCCCGTGTCCCCATGGCCAGGTCCCTGCGTGTCCCCGTACCTGATTCTCCACCAGCATGGCAATGTCCACGAACATGTCATGGAGCTCCTTGATGCTGCTCTCCAGGCGCACGATGTCTTTGTGCCGCCCCTCAATCTCACTCAGCGCCTGCTTCGAGATCTGTGAGTCCATGATCTGCGGGGGGGGGGGGAATGTCAGCGGGCAGGCCTGGCTGGTGACACCCCCCAGTGTCCCCTGGTGTCCCCCCATATCAGGGCTCACCCCCGAGGTGAAGATGGAGGGGTTCCCACTCTCCAGCATCTCCTCCAGCTCCTCGTCTGTTGTGTTCTTGCCGGCTGCAGGCACGTGGGGAGGGGTGGGAACAGGCCCCGTCCAGCCCAGGATAAGGGGCGGGGTCTGTGTGGCCTGGCTCCACCCACTTAACTAAACTTGGTCAAATGGGAGGGGTCTGAGTGAGTTGGCTCCTCCCACTCTATGAAAGAGGGTGTGGTTGATGCCCAGTGCCCCTCTGTCACGCACTGATTTCCAGTTGGCGCTGGATCCGGCCCTTGCTCCGTTCCCGGAAATCCACCTGCGCCTCATTGTACTTGGTCATGACGTCCACGAACTTGCGGGACAGGACCGAGTGCTGGGGACAGGGACAGGGCAGGGATGTGAGGATGGGGATGGGCACTTTGGGATGGGGACACCCCAGGGGATGGTGTGACTCTGGGGGAATGGACCTGGTCCTGGGGACGGGGACATGGAACACCCAGGCATGGCATATCCCCATGGGCCACTTTCACAGGGGACAGGAGTGAGGACAGAGGTGTGACACTGCCCAGGGGACAAGATGAAGGGATGGGGATAGGAAGTCAGGTCAGTGACACTGGGCATGGCATGTTCCCAATCCCAGGGTGGACAGGACAATGCGCTGGGAGTGGGGACAGTGGCATGAGACCCAGGGGACTCTGGATGTAGCATGTCCCAGCACAGGGTGACAGGACAGAGAGTTGGGGACAGGGCAGAGGAACACAAAGCCTGGGATGACAGAGTGCTGCTGGAGATAGAACTGGGAGACTTGGGCACCCCTGGACATGCCACATCCCCAGCCCGTGGGGGACAGGGTGGGACCTGGGGGCACCAGCTGTGGACTGGAGCTCACCTGGGACTTGCGTATCCGGAGGTCGGCAGAGGATCGTGCCTCGTCCTGCTCGATGTTCCTCTCCATACCTGGAGAGACACAGACCTCAACCCATCAGGAACCTTTCCCACTGCCAGCTCCCATGATCCCAGAGTCCCAGGGGGACAGGAACACCAGTGACACGTCGGTGGGGACGGGGCCACTCACTCTTCAGCTTGTTACGGACGCTGTTGGCCATTTTCTTGATCTCTGTCGTCAGCTGCTCCAGGTCATCTTTGGTCTCTGTGGGATCACGGGTGTGAGCCACCATGGCAATGTCCCCAGTGAGGATCCCTGTGACCAGGGGAGGCTGTGGGGACACTGTGACAGCACTCACTCTGCTCTGGGATGGGGGCTGAGAGGATGATGCTGTAGAGCTTCTTGGCTTCTTCCACATTCTCTGAGATCTTGTCGATGTTCTGCCGGGTCTCCTCAATCTGGGCACACCAGAGAGGATTTGGGGGGGTTAGGAGACAGCCCTACACCCCCCAGCCCTGCTCCCAGCCCTCCCTCACCTCTGAGAAGAACTCATCCATGAACGCCGTGTTGTCCACGGCGATCTCCAGCTCCTCCTCATCGTCTGCATCCTGCTTCTGTTGGGACACAGCACTCAGGGGGGCCCCCTGCCCTGCCAGAGTCCCCCAGGCCCCCCTGGGGATGACAGAGACACTGGGGGAGTAGCCATGAGGATGTGGTGGCACAAGGGGGGGACATCTGCAGCGGGGGAGAGCCGGGGGGGCCGAGCCCAGCTCACATCTGGACACACGTGGCTAGGAATTAAGGGATTGCTGGGCTTGGCCAGAGGGAGGGAACAGGGACAGCAATGGGATGGGAATGTGACAGGGTTTATGTCCCCAACCGTGGCCCCATGGCAGGTCTGGGGCAGCCCTGGGGGGCACGAGGGTGGCTGGTGCCCCTTACCCTGGTGTCGTGCCCAGGCCTCCACTCATGTGCTCCCAAATCCAGCCCTTCCCAAAACTCGATCTCAGCCCTTCTGCCTCCCCTCACCCCCTCAGCAACACCAGCATTCTGGTGGTGTTTTTGGGGTGCCCTGGAGAGGGGGACAGACCCCAGGCTGGGACCCCCCACCCCCCTCCTCCTGCTGCTGGAGTAAAAATAAAATTAATCCCTTTGCTCCCCCCCGAGGGCTTTATCTGATGGTTCCATAATCCCGGTAAATCCCTGCCAAGCCTCCCTGCCACAGCCAGGGGCCCGGCCGCGAGCTGGGGGCCTGCTGGGACCCCCGAGATCTGTGGGGAGCCAATGCTGGGGAGCAGGGGGAGCCCCCCAGGAGTGGGGGGACGTGGGGCCCCACGGTGGAGCGGGAAAAGGGAGAAGGAAGTGGTGCTGGTGGCAGGAACATGGGGAAGTGTGGGGTACAGGATGGGGTGTGGGCACCCCAAATCCACCACCAGCCCCCGTGGGATGGGCACCCCCATAGGCCGGGTGGGGGCTGGTGACCCCCCATTGCACCCCACGGCGGGACAGGACCCGACTGGGGGGGGGTCACGTCACCCCAAAACACCCACCGTCCCCCCAAACGGAGCGGAGATGACCCCCCCAGTCCCTCCCAGCTGACCCCGCTGTTGTAGGGAGGCTCAGCGTCCCCCATCTGCCATGGGGTGACCCCCGTGACACCCCCACGAGAGGCGGGGTGGGCTCTCGGTGCCATCCCTCCCGTGGTGTCCCCGCCCACCATGGACTGGGGTGTCCCCGAGACCCCAGCCCACCACGGGGTGGGGTCCGAGGTCCCCCCATCCCTGTGACACCCCCAACGCACAGTGGGGTGGTGGCGTTTCAGTGACATCCACCCCGTGACGTCCCCATCCGCTACACACTCGGTTTCTGGGGTCCCCTGTCCCCGTGACGCCCCCGCCCACCATGGGGTGGGGTCCCGGGGACCCCCATGCCGGTGTCCCCCTTTTCCCGAGGGGCCCCCTGGGGGTGTCCCCTGTCCCCTCCCCACGCCGGGGGTCCCTCACCGCCTTGAGCTGCTCCAGCCGGTCCTTCATGGTGCCCCCAAAGGCTGGGGGGGCGCGGGGGGCTCCCCGTCCTCGCCCCGCGCAGGGATGGGGGATGTCACCCTCGGTCCTCGCCGCTCGGCCAGGCCTCCTACATCCAGGCGAGGTGGCGGGTGGCCCTGTCCCCTGTGCCTGTCCCCAAGCCCGGGGCCGTCCCTGCGCTAATCCCCAGTGACGGGCACAAGGAAGGCGCCGAGGGGAGGGACGAGGTGGAGCCGCCCCTTCTTCACCTGGGACACGCGGGGACACCGGGCCCGCTGAAGGCGGCAGCTGGGGGTGGCCCCCGGGCTCCCCGGGAGGTGACGGAGGTGGGGCAAGATGTGGGTTTGGAGGCGATGGGGAAGCTGATCCCCCACGGGGGTCCCACGGTGAGACCGTGTCACCCCCTGCCACGTGCGGCCGCACGGCTGGGGACAGGGACACGGCTGGGACAGCGACACAGCTGGGGGCGTGTGGATGGGGACACAGCTGGCGACACAGCTGTGCGTGTGGGTCACGGCTGGCGACAGGGCTGGGTTCAGGGGACACGGCTCGGGGGGACAAGGCTGTGGAGAGGGGTCACATCTGGGGACACAACTGGGGTGGGACAGAGCTACGGATTCAGGGCACAGCTGGGGGGACGCGGCTGGAGACGGGACATGAGCAGGCATAGGGACAGCCTGAGGACATGGCTGCAATTAGGGGACATAACTGAGGGTCGTGACTGGGGCAGCGGTCACAGCTGGGTGAGACACGTCTGGGAACGGGGGACATGGGTGGGGGACATGGCTGCGGACGGGACACAGACGGGGACAGGGCTGGGCGGGCTCTGCTGGGGCTATGGGTGGGGTGACACTTGGGGGCACGGCTGCGGGCGGGGGACATACGGGNTCTGAGGGGCTGGGAGGGGGCTCCAGGGTGGCAGAAGGAGTCTGGGGGGCACTGGGGAGGTGTAACGGGCTATGGGAGCGTATAATGGGAGGGGTCACTCTAGGTCTGCAGGGGTCATTGGGGAGATGTAACGGGATGGGGGAGTTACTGCATAGGAATAATGGGCTGGGGGGATTTCCAGGGGTGGCTAATGGGACTGGGGGAGGTACCGCTGGTTATGGGGGGGTTATTCTATAGGTATAACGGGTTGGGGGGTCATCAGAGAGGTGAAGTGGGGCTGACCCCATTCCCGGCTGTCCCAGTCCCTGGAGGACTGCCCGCTGGACGAGGATGAAGATGCTTTCCAGGCCCTGGGGGAGGAAGATGAAGACATCGACCAGTTCAACGACGACACCTTCGGGGCTGGGGCCGTCGGTGAGACCTGGAGTGTCACCCCCAGATCTCCCTGACCCCACAGATGCCCCCGGCCCACATCCCTCACCCTGTGCCCCCTGGCAGATGATGACTGGCAGGAGGCCCACGAGCGGCTGGCGGAGCTGGAGGACAAGGCCAGCTCGAGCCGGGAGCCGGACGGTCCCGTTGGGAACGACGGGGATGTGCTGGGCGACCCCGAGGACGCGCTGGCCGAGCGGCTCACACGGCTCGTCATCGACAGCGAGCTGGAGGACCCGGCCATCATGCAGGCCGTGCACACCAGGGATCCCCCGCAGGTGGGAGCGGGCTGGGGGAGCCCGGGGGGATGTGGGCATGGATCCTGCAGTGCCCTCCTGACTCTTCCTGTGCTCTGCAGCAGCCTGGAGGGCTGAATTCCAGCATCTGGGACAGCTCGGCCATGCTGCGGCGCATCCGGGGACCGCTCCTCACTCAGGTAGGGGCAGGGGGCTCTGCCCTGGTGATCCCAAAAGCCTGTGGCAGCCAGCTGGGTGGGACAGACTGTTCCTGGGATCGTGGGGTGTCCCACTTCCCCCCGGCTGCATCTGTGCCTTGTGCAGGGCCCTCATAGCTCTCTATCTATCACTCTTTATCCCCTCTCAGACCCTGGAGGGCTGGGATGGCGGATTTTTTGCTGTTCTGGGATGCCTGGTGATGTCTGAGGGATTTCAGGGCTCCCAGCAGGATTTGGGAATGTTGATGCCTAGAGGCAGAAGATTTTTGTGTTGTGGTTTCATTAAGAGTCAGGCTTTGAAGTGCTGTGTGTCCAACCCTCTCCCAACCCTCTCCTGGCTCTGCCGGGCTGGGAGGTGACCTAGAATTCCCGCCCCACGCCCTGTTATCCCAAATGGGATGCTCTCAGCAGTGACGTGTGCTACAGGAATGCCCAGCGTTGCGTGGAAATCCCAGGGAAGCGCAGTGGGCTGTGGAGAGCTGGCAGGAGGAAGGGGGGACACTGACCTTCCTCCCTGTCCCAGCCCATGACTCCAGGGTGTTCCTCCTGCAGGAGATGCCATCGGTGTCCGTGCTGGATTATGCCCTGCCCCAGAGGCCTCCGCAGGCTCGGGATGAGGAGCGGGATCCATCGGAGCGGGCGCTGCCCCGGCGCTCCTCGTCCCCCATCATCGGGAGCCCCCCGGTCCGGGCCGTTCCCATCGGCACCCCCCCCAAACAGGCCGCCATCCCAAACTTCAACCAGCAGGTACCTCCTCACTTCCCACTGCTCCCAAGAGGGCAAGCTGCTTCCCAGGGGGAGTGACTGTGCCACTTTGCCTCCTCCCAGATCCTATGTCCCAAGCCTGTCCACATTCGAGCTACCATGCAGCAGCGTTATCCTGCTCCCTATGGAGAGAGGATGTCCCCCAACCAGCTCTGCAATGTTCCGGTATCCAGTTTTCTCTCCTCTGTCTTTTTGCGGATTGATGACCAGCCCCTCTAAAACCTCCCTGTGTTCCTGTGGCTCATCCCCACCCCATGGAGCCTGGCCTTTCTGGGGTTTGTCCCATCTGCCAGTCATGGTGTGTGACTGGGGTCCCTTTTCCCAACTCTTTCCCCAGAATTCCTCCCTCCTGGGCCACCCGTTCCCCCACAGTGTCTCTCCCGTTCTCACACACCTGCAGAGAGCCCAGCTGCTCGGAGGAGCCCAGGTAAACTCCTTCCTGTGCTTTATCCCACCTTCCTCTCTGCATGGCTCCGGGACATGGCTCTCCATGGCTCTTGCTGGCCATCCCAGATCCTTTTCCCACCTGGCTGACTCCAGGTGTCCTCTCTGCCCCTTCAGGCCGGCCGAATGTCCCCCAGCCAGTTTGCCCGGGTGTCCGGGCTGGTGGGGAGCCCACTGCCCTCCGTGAATCCCAAACTGCTCCAGGGCAGAGTTGGGCAGATGATGTCCCCGGCCGGAGGGTTCCGTGCCTTTTTCGGGGCTCCCCCCGCCCCGCCCCCCTCGCAGCTGCCGCACCCTCCGGGCCCTGGATCCCACCTGCAGAACCTGAGGTCGGTGCTGTCCCTGCCCCAGCGTCCCACCTGTGCCCTGCGTCCATCCCTGACAATTCCCACTCCCCCCAGGCCGCAGCCCCAGATGTTCCGGCCAGACACGACCCATTTGCACCCCCAGCACCGCCGGCTCCTGCACCAGCGGCAGCAGCAGAACCGGAAGTGAGTGCGGGGCCGGGGCTGGGGCCGCGTGGCACGGGGACGTGTCCTGCTTCCGGGGTCACCTGTCCCCCCTCTCTGTCCCTTCCTGTAGCTCCGGTGTGCTCACAGGTGCCCTTCTTCTCCTGCCAGCCAGCACCGGAGCCTCAATGGCTCCGGGGGGGACCGAGGGGGCCACCGGAGCAGCCATCAGGAGCAGATCCGTAAGGATCCCTATGCCAACCTCATGCTGCAGCGGGAAAAGGACTGGGTGTCCAAGATCCAGATGATGCAGCTGCAGAGCACTGATCCCTACCTGGATGATTATTATTATCAGGTACTCGGGAGCAGGATCTTCCCTCTGTCCATTGGATGTTGGGTGGGAATGTTGTCAATCCAGAGAGAGATGCAGTGGATTGTTTTCCTCCCTGTAAGAGGAGGGTGGGATCAGCATCGCTGGGAAAAGCTGACTGACTCTTGTGTGAGATTTCCAGGAGTGGGGAGATGCTGGGGTTCACTGGTTTCATGGGTCAGGAGAGCAACAGGAGAGCAGCTCCTCTCCATCAAAAGTGTGACAGAGCCAGGATAAAACCCCTGGAATGAGACAAGGGAGATGCTAAATGGAAAACTGAGGAGAGATCCTTGGACAGGGAAAGGCTGACTTTGGTCTGACTGGGAATGGTGGTGTTGAATCCTGTGGGAATCTAAGGAGCTCAGTAGAGAAGGTGGATAGGGAGAGATTGCTCCTGCTTTTTTCCAGTTCAGGAATAGAGAATGTCAGACAGTGCTGGGATAAGCCAGACATGGAGCAGGTGGAGCAAGCTGGTGGCTGAGGGACTGTTTGACAGTCTCCAGGAAGAGAGGGAAATATCTGGGTTGGCCATTGGGAGACTGAATGGGCTGGGAGAGCTACAGCTGCTCAGTCCATTGTCTCCCAAGCTGGCAGAGTTTTTTTGGGATCTGTGGGTGAGCTGGTCCCAGTAGAGAAGAGGAACTGGTGCAGGATGTGAGTCAGCAAAGCTCTGCCATTGTGAAACGGGATGGATGGGGTGGGGAGGCCCTGGCATGGTGCCAGCGGAGCAAGGCAGGCTAACTGGGATGTGCTGGAAAGGACTGGGAACCCCAGAAGGACAGTGGATTTGTCATCTTCTTGAGAGAGAGCTGAGGAGGAGCCTTGATCTCTTGTCATCCTGAGGGATGGGAGAGGAGGATGGACTCAGCTATGGCTTACATGATGATGGTGAAAAGATGATGGAACTGAGGAGAGAGGAATGGCCAATGGTTTTTTGGGAGAAGGCTCTCAATGTTTCCTCTCCCTGCCTCAGAATTACTTCCAGAAGCTGGAGAAGTTGGCAGCAGCTGAGGAAGTGCACGGTGACGGTCCCAAGAAGGAGCGCACTAAACTCATCACCCCTCAGGTGGCCAAGCTGGAACACACCTACAAGCCAGGTAAAGCCCTCCAGCAGCCCCAGGACTCCTTTTATCCAGGGATTGAGGGGACTCATCCCTCGGCTTCCCTGCTCCCTCCTTCCTGCAGTGCAGTTTGAGGGCTCACTGGGAAAGCTCACTGTCTCCAGTGTGAACAACCCCCGGAAGATGATTGACGCCGTGGTGACGTCCCGCAGTGAGGATGATGTGAGTTCCTGGCCTTCCTCCCTTCCAACACAGCCCTGTGGCTGCTTCCCACGGCCCTGATTCCCTCTTCCCTCCCTGGCAGGAGACAAAGGAGAAGCAGGTTCGGGATAAGAGGAGACAGACCCTCGTCACCATCGAGAAGGTGAGTTTGAAGGGGATCGTCCCGACCCTCAGAGGTCCATGGTGGGGTAAAAAGTGGGCCAACCCAACCCATTCCATGATTCCCTGAGTGATCCATGCTTCCTGCAGACGTACAGCCTCCTCCTGGACGTGGAGGACTACGAGCGCCGCTACCTCCTGAGCCTGGAAGGGGAGCGGCCAGCCCTGATGGTAGAGAGGAAGCAGAAGATCTGTGACATGTACGACAATCTGAGGGGGAAGGCACCTGGGCAGGACAGGTGAGCGGGATTTGGGAGCTCCAGCACTCTGGGACCATGGAAACCAGTTTTCCATGGGTCTATTTGACTCTTGCAGGGGGCAGAAGCAACCTTACTTTTAGTCATTTTATCCTCACTGTGGTTACAAAGTCACAACTTGCATCCCCTCCACCTGGTGGAGATGAGGATTAGGGATGTCATTCCCGTGTGGTTTTTCCCTCCTCAGGGCTGTTTTTTGAGGCACGAGTGTGTTTTTCATCTGGTGCTGGGGCAGATCCAGCCATGGGATAACTCTGGGGTGCTCCCAGGTGAGGGTTGACACATTTCTCCCTCCCTCCTCAGGCCGAGCGATGACCACTTCATGCAGATCATGTGCATCCGGAAAGGAAAGCGCCTGGTGGCCCGGATCCTTCCCTTCCTGGCTCCAGAGCAAGCAGCTGACGTGCTCATGGCCACGGCCAGGAACCTGCCCTTCCTCATCAAGAAGGATGCTCAGGATGAGGTGAGGTTCCAGAGGCTAGGAGCGCTCCTTGTGTCTTCTTGGGCCAGAGGTTTGGAGGGGCTTTGTTGGAGAAACTGTCTGCAATTCCAGCCAGGCACGGGGAAGGGTGTGGCACTCCCAACTGTGTTCCTTTCTCCACAGGTGCTTCCCTGCCTCTTGAGGCCATTTTCCCATGTCCTCTACCATCTTCCCTTGGGAACAGTCACCAGCCTTGTGCAGCAGCTCACGAACCTACCTCAGAGCGCCGCCGCTCCCACCAACCTGCACCTCACTGCTGTGCTCCAAAACAAGGTGCTCCTCATTCCCACCCCTTCCCAGCCTTGGGAATTGCCCTAGCAGCCTCTCAGCACTGGGGTGTTCCCCTCGCTAATTAACGAGGGCATCTGGCACATTAATTAACGGTCTGAAGTGGCCCCAGGCTCTGCTTTAACCTGGCAGCAGCCTCTGTGTCTGTCCCACTGCACTCCATGCTCCAGTCCTGGAATCTGGGGTGGGAGTGTTGCTCCAGTAACATTCCCTCTTGGGCTGGGAATGGTCTGTGGTCTTTTCTTCCTCCTTCTCCTACAAAGGCAGCCAGGGATCTTCCTGCCTGTGCCAGCATTCCAGGAGGGTTGGGAAGTGTTGGGGAATTTCTGGTTCTCCCAAGGAATGCCTGGAGGTGCCTGACCCCCTGCCTGTCCCCACAGTTCGGTCTGTCCCTGCTGTACCTGGTCCTGAGCCGAGGGGAGGAATTGCAGAGCTCAGACACGAACACAGAGCTGATGCAGGACAACCAGTGGTGAGTCCCTGTCCCGGACTGGGGTGCTCCTGCCTGGGATGACACCACATTGCCAGCCCCTTGGGGAGGAAAAGGTAGCCCCCAGGCTCCCCCACACCTCTCACTGCTCCCTTCTCCCGTTTCTCTGGCAGGACGGAGCTGATGCTGATGGCGACCCGGGAGCTCCTGCGGATCCCTCAGGGAGCCTTGGCAAAGCCCGTGTCCATCCCCTCCAACTTGATCTCCCTCTTCTCTCGCTATGTTGACCAGCAGAAGCTGAACCTGCTGGAGACAAAGTTGCAGTGAGTGCCAGCCCTCTTTTCCCAAGGGAATGTGGCCCTGGCTCACCAGGGGACTGGGAGAAGGAAGAAACCAGAGGTGGGGGTGCAGCTGGAGAAGGATTGGAGTGGGGAAAAGCAGCCTGGGGAGAGGGGAATTGCTGCCTCCCTCTGATCCCACCATTGTTGTTCCCTGGTTCCAGCTTAGTGCAGGGGATCCGGTAGATCTCCGTGGCTCCTTGCCACCACCAGAATGTTCCAAAGGAAGGATGGATGGAAGGATGGATGGAGGGCACACGGTTCACCCCACACCACCCCCGACGCCCAGCCCGGCACATGGGGCACATCTGCCCCCCAATCTCTGGATCAGCAGGAAGAGGGGGATGTTTGGCTGCTCCCCCCTTTCCCACAAAGCTCTGCCTTTCCCTACTGCTCCCAGTTTCCCCCGACTCCTTCTGCACCCCCAAAATCTGCTGCTTCCCCCCTAAACACACACACACACACTACTGAGGATCCTGGAGAGCGGGGAGCCCCTCGCTCCACATCCATGGCCAGGGGTTCCCCACTCCTTCCCTGCTCCTTCTCCAGCCCTTCCCACAAGTACTGAGCTCTGCTTCCCACCCTTCCCCACATTTCACACGACTGTTTCGCACACTCACCTCGTCTTCCCAAAATTCGACTCCTTCCCTCCCCCCAGGATCAGCCCCAGCAGCTCCAGGGTGGGGGGGACACGGCCGGGTCTCTGTTCCCTCCGGATCCGATCCAGGTGGATTCAGCTGTGCTGCTGCTCCTCGGGAAGGTGGTGGTGGTGGTTGGGGGATAATTTTACCTTTTTTTTTTTTTTTTTTTTTTTTTTTCCTCTT
>VXBS01004415.1:13845-27951 GCA_013400255.1 Sitta europaea | reverse complement strand
GGGAGGGAAGCGGGTCAGGGCCCCCCGCACCGAGCCGGGAAGCGCTCGGCGCCCCGGTGCCGGCTGGGAAGCAGGGCGGCTGTCACCTCCCTGTCCCCGCGGTTGCCACCTCCATGTCACGGGGGATGTCACCTCCCGGTCACCGGGGCCGCTCTTGGCGGCGGAGGGGGTCGTTAGCCTACTCCCCGTCGCCCCGCTGTGCCAGCAGGAAAAGGGGGCGGTTGTCACATCCTTGTCCCCGTGGTTGTCACCTCTCTGTCCCCGGGATTGTCACCTCCCTGTCCCCGTGGGTATTTGAGGGCGGATGGGGGCGGGGGTCTGCAGCCCCCTCAGCCTCCCGCAGCTCCCGGATCTTGCTGTCCCTCCCAGCAGCTCTTCCCGGTGGCCTCGTGTGCTGTCACCCGCGGGGACACCTGAGCCCGGCCGGGGGGGGCCTTGTCCCTCCATTATTGATGGGGAACCGGAGCCTCCGGCAGCTGCTGGCTCCGGTTACACCGCCAGCAACGGTGGGGGGGGCACCAGGCTGGGGGCATCCTGGCTGGATGTCACCTCTGTCACCCGGTGACGTGGAAGGGGAGTGCCAGCCTGGCGTGGCCTCTCTGGGACTTCACCCTCGTCCCGGGCTGTGCCAGGATCCGGGAAGCACCGGATGCCTGAGGCTGCAGGATCCCTGAGGCCACTCCTGGGGGCTGTGGACTTGTGTCCCCAGGAGCGACATCCCCAGGCTTGGCCCCGCTCTGACGCCAGCAAGCCATCCCTATTAATAGCCCCGGCTGCCGGGCTGGGAATGCCGAGCCCCCTGCGCAGCCCCGCGAGGGCTCATCCCGGGGATCCCGGCCCTGTCCTTCCCTCACCGCCGCCTTCCCGTGCAGATCCAAGGCAGAGATGGGCCACACGTGCCGCGGCACCATCAACCTGGCCACGGCCAACATCACTGTGGAGGATTCCTGCAATTTCATCATCTCCAACGGCGGAGCCCAGACCTACCACCTCAAGGCCAGCTCCGAGGTGGAGCGGCAGCGCTGGGTCACCGCCCTTGAGCTCGCCAAGGCCAAGGCTGTCAAGATGCTGGAGGAGTCAGGTACAGAATTTCTGGATCCATGGCAGGGTCACAGCACACTCGGGGTGAAATCCCAGTGCCTGACAGTGCCCAGGGTAGGATCAGTGTCCTCAGAATGGGATCCCGGTGCCACACAGACCCCAGGCTAGGTTCCCAGAGCCCCACAGGTGGCAACAATCCCAGGGCAGGATCCCAGTACCCCATGGGATCCAGGGCAGGCTATTAGTGTTCCACAGGATCCCAGTGTCCCTGGGGCAGAATCCTAGTGCCTCACAGGACCGAGGGCAGGATCCCAATGTCCAGAGAGAAGAATCTCAGCCCCACAGGGCACAGGATCCCAGTGTGCCCAGGTCAGGATCACAGGGCAGCATCAGTATCCTTAGGGCAGGATCCCAGAGCCTCACAGGACTCAGGGCAGAATCCCAGCATCTCCAGCAAGAAGGTTTGAAAGGGGGTGGCCATGTCCATGCATGTGTGACCCCAACAGCCCGGTGTGCACAGAGATGGACCATCAGTGTTTGGGAGTTCTCAGGGATTTGGGGATCCCCCCGTGCCCTTCCTGGCAGCCCCACCACCAGCTCCTGGTGTGACATGACAATCCCACACTCCCTTTCCCTTCCCACCTGCAGACGACTCCGGCGACGAATCGGTGTCGCAGACAGACAAGACGGAGCTGCAGAACACGCTGCGGATTTTATCCAGCAAAGTGGAGGACCTGAGCACCTGCAACGACCTGATCGCCAAGCATGGCACGGCCCTGCAGCGCTCCCTCAGCGAGCTCGAGGCCCTGCGGCTCCCTCCGGACAGCACTGACAAGATCAAGCAGGTCAACGAGCGGGCCACGCTCTTCCGCATCACCTCCAATGCCATGATCAACGTGAGTCCCCGTCCCGAGGATTTCATAGTGGGAAAAGCCCCCCCTTCCATGCTGAGCACTGTTTTCCCGCAGGCCTGCCGGGATTTCATGCTCCTGGCACAAACGCATGGGAAAAAGTGGCAGAAGTCACTGCAGCAGGAGCGGGATCAGCGGATCCGGCTGGAGGAGACGCTGGAGCAGTTGGCCAAGCAGCACAACCACCTGGAAAGGGCTTTCCGGGGGGCCACGGTGCTCCCCGCCAGCACGTCCGGCACTGGAGGCTCTGGCAAAGGTGGGGAGGGTCAAGTGCTGTGCCCAAGTGTCTCCCAGATGCTTCACAGGATTTTCCAAGCCAGGCTTAGCTTCTCTCACTCTGCTGATCCCAAGGGATGTGTCTGTCTCTTTTCACTTGTGTAGCCAAGTGATTCTGGCATCTACAACAAGATCCAAACTGGCTGCTCTGAGCCTTATCCAACGCTCCTCAGAGCTGGGGTGGGATGTGACCCCCTCACATTGCTGATAGCCTTCAGCAGGAAACTGGGAATGATGTCCCTTCCTCACCAGCCTTGTCCCCTTTCCCAGATCTGTGCTGTCCTGCCAAAGGTGACCTGAGTGACGAGGACGATGACAACAACGAGTTCTTTGACGCCCCAGAGATCTTCCCCATGCCCGACGTCATGGGCCACAAGTGAGTTTTGGGGGAGAGGGGAATCCCCTCGCTGCTCGACCCTGCATGGGAATGCTCACCCCCTTTCCCCCCTTCCCAGGAGGACTGGGAGCAACATCAGCGCCACCAGCAGTGACATCAGCCTGGATGAGCAGGTGGGATGAGGGTTTATGGCTTGGGGGCACCCAAATTCCCATGGAGGTGTTTTGGGGGGGTCACAGGCATATAACAGCCTTTGTCCCCCTCTCCATAGTACAAGCACCAGGTTGAGGACACCAAGAAAGAGAAGAGAACCCGCATTCCCTACAAACCCAACTACAGCCTCAACCTCTGGAGCATCATGAAGAACTGCATCGGGAAGGAGCTGTCCAAGATTCCCATGCCAGTGAGCACAGAGGCAGCCCGAGGGTGAGCACGGGGCACCCTGGAACCCTCTTTTTTTTGACTCGTTCCCTCTTCCAGGTGAATTTCAATGAGCCGCTGTCCATGCTGCAGCGGCTGACAGAAGACCTGGAATACCACGAGCTCCTGGATCGGGCGGCGCGGTGCGAGAGCTCCCTGGAGCAGCTGTGCTACGTGGCTGCTTTCACCGTGTCCTCCTACTCCACCACCGTCTTCCGCACCAGCAAACCCTTCAACCCGCTCCTGGGGGAAACCTTCGAGCTGGATCGCCTGGAGGAAAACGGATACCGCTCCCTCTGTGAGCAGGTGTGGCCGGCTCCTCTCTCCCAGCCTTTCCTGGGCCATCGGGATGGCTGGCACTGAGCTGTCCCCAATCCCGTGTTCAGGTGAGCCACCACCCGCCGGCCGCCGCCCACCACGCCGACTCCAAGAACGGCTGGACGCTGCGCCAGGAGATCAAAATCACCAGCAAATTCCGAGGGAAATACCTCTCCATCATGCCTCTGGGTGAGCACCCCAGGAGTGTGTGGGATTTTTGGGACCACCTGAGGCTCCAGGTGTGGTTCCCTGCACAATCTCCCTCCCTCAGGTACCATCCACTGCGTCTTCCACTCTTCCGGCCACCACTACACGTGGAAAAAGGTGACAACCACTGTGCACAACATCATCGTGGGGAAGCTCTGGATAGACCAGGTGGGAAATCGTGGATGGGAGGTGTATGGAAGTGTAGATCCCTGTGGAATAGGGCATGGGTGGGTCTGACTGTCCTCTCCCCTCCAGTCAGGTGAGATCGAGATTGTCAACCACAAGACAGGGGACAAGTGCATCCTCAAGTTTGTCCCTTACAGCTACTTCTCCCGGGATGTGGCGAGGAAGGTAGGGACATGGAGCCATGGGACACCCCGAGCTGCTCATGACTGCAGTGTGTCCTGATCCAGGCTGTCCCCTCTCCCACCAGGTGACTGGGGAGGTGATGGACCCGTCAGGAAAGGTGCATTTTGTCCTGCTTGGCACGTGGGACGAGAAGATGGATTGCTACAAGGTCCAACTGGGAACAGGGGACAACGGAGCTGAGGCACGGCTGCGAGCCCATGAGGCCGAGGACAGCCGGGTGCTGCTGTGGAAGCGGAACCCGCTCCCGTGAGTGGGGAAAACGGGGATGAGGCGGCTCCAGGAGCAGGGCTGCGGGGCTGGTGCTGAGCCCCATTCCTTGCCGTGCCACAGGAAGTACGCAGAGAACATGTACTACTTTTCGGAGCTGGCACTGACCCTGAACGCACCGGAGAACGGGACGGCCCCCACAGACAGCCGGCGGCGTCCGGACCAGCGCCTCATGGAGAACGGGAGGTGGGATGAGGCCAATGCCGAGAAGCAGCGGCTGGAGGAGAAACAACGGCTCTCACGCAAGCGCCGCGAGGCCGAGGCCGCCCGCGCCACCGAGGACGGTAGGACTGGGCTCTCAGACAGGGATGTCCCCCCTCGGGGTCCCCCGCAGACCCTGACCCCACTGTGCCCCCCAGGGACGCCCTATGATCCCTACAAACCGCTGTGGTTCGAGCGGAAGAAGGACCCGGTGACCCAGGAGCTGGCACACGTCTACAAGGGGGGCTACTGGGAGAGCAAGGAGAAGCAGGACTGGAGCTTGTGCCCGGATATTTTCTGAGCCCGGCGAGGAGGAGGAGGAGCGGTGGGGGGGAGGGATGAAGGCCAGGACCCCCCCGTCCATCCGTCTGTCTTAACTGTGTGTCCCCGCGCCTCGCCGTGAGCGCCGGCCGGGCTTTGCCTTAGCCCACCCAAACTGACCTTGGGGAGCAGGAGCCAACACAGCCCCCCCAAATCCGTGCTGGAGCAGGGGGTGTCCATTCATCCCACCCACCTCCTCTGCACCCCGGGTGGGGGGCACGGCTGCCCCCGGGGTGGGGGGCCCCGGGGAAGGCGCAGCGGGGCGAGCCCGAGGCTGGCCTTGGTCTCCCCCCCTCCCCTTTTATTCCTGTCCCCCTTCGCCCCCAGGAGTTTGGGTGCTTTTGGGGTCCGGGGGGGGCCAGACTCCCCCCCAGCCTGTTCTATAGGTGTATATTATATATATGTAGAGAGCAATCGGGGTTCCCTCTCCCCCACAGCCCCCAGTTCAGGGGGTCCCCACCTCCCCCATGAGGTGCCTTCCCTGTAGGTTTAGGGCAGGGGGAGGGCCTGGGTTTTGGGGGGGGTGTCTCTCCAGGGTGCAGTGGGACCCCTGCACCCTCAGACACTACAGGGGTGGGGAGATGCGCCATGGGGGAAGTCTCTGCACTCCCGAACCTGAAATTGGGGGCGTTTGATGCCTTTTTATTTTATTTTTTCTTTTTTTGTTTTTTTTTTTTTTTGTTTTTTTTTGTCTCCAGAAAAAGAACTAAATTAAAATCTGTGAATGCCCCAATCCTTGTCCTGTTCTGTGGGGTGGGGGGAGGGCCCAGCCCCTCCATGCAACTGATTTTGGGGGAGACTACCCTAGTCCTGTAAGGGATCAGAGTGGCAGCACCCAAACAGGAACTTGAACCCCCTTCACAGGATTCTCTGGGAGCCACCTTGTCCACTCCCCAGGTGGCAGGTGGGGGGGATTGAGGGGTGTCTCCTGTGTCCATCTCTGTTCCCCACTGGATTTGGGGTGCTGGGGACATCTGGGTGACTTTTTGGGAGAACTCTTGACCTCTTCCTAGGGACCCCTTTTGGCCCAGGGGGTCACCGGGTCTGGGGCGGCACCTGCAAGGAGGGGAGGTCCTGAGTGGCCCCGGGACCCGATGAGGGCACTTCCATGGGGCGGGCATATCCCAATGGATCGTGGGGGACTCAGGTCCCGCCGTGCCCTGCCCGTCCCCATGGTACGTGGCCTCTGATTGGCCAGCTAGCATGAGAGGCGCGTGTTCATTGGTTGAACCCGTCCCCTACCTCGCGCTGATTGGCCAGTTGGTTCGAGTGACCGTTCCGGCCGGGCTTGCACTTTCCCGCCCACCTTGAATTGGAGCGTGCTGATTGGCCGGCCAATCGCACCGGGTCAGACCCAGCCAATGAGAGAGCGCGGTCTGGCCCTGGCGCCACGCCCCCGCAGCCCTCACTCCCTGTCCCCACGCGCGGGGGTGGCCCGGGTGTCCGCGGGGAACACTGACCCCATGTCCCTGCCCACAGCCACCAGACGCGATCCTCCGGCTCCGGCCAAAGGGTTTATTGGGTCCCCCGGCCTCCGCTGGCTCTGCCACCACAGCCGGCGGCGTTCGGGGTCGGCGCTTTCGCGTCTGTCCCATTCCCAGATGCTCCGCTCCAGCTGTTCCCTCTGAACCCTGATGCTGGCAGAGCTCTCGGGTCGGTCGGCCGGGCAGGGAGGGGATGAGGAGGGGCTCGGGGGGGTCATCGGGGGTCCCTTCCTGCCCGGAGTCTCCGTTACCGGGACGACAGCATCATCACGAACTCTGCGGGGCGAGGAGGGAACGTCAGGGGACCCGGGGCTCAGTCCCTGCCGCGGTGCCCCGGGGAAGGGGGGGTCTCCTCACCATCGAAGTCCACGTGTCCGTCCCCGTTGAGATCCACGTCCTGCAGGATCTCGTCCACCTCCTGCGCCTTCAGCTGCTCCCCCAGCAGCGCCGCGATGGCCTCGCGCATCTCGGCCGTGCTGATCTCCCCGTCCCCGTTCATGTCGAACTGCGGCACCCGCGGGGTGGGGATCACTCTCCCACCGCGGCACCCCCCAGCTCCCGGTGGTCACTGTCTCCTCTGCGCTTGTGGTCACCACCATGGTCATCATTCCCCCCTGGTCACTGTTCTCCCAATGGCTGTGGTAACCCCATGGTCATCACTTCCGCATAGTCATTATTCCCCCATGGCCACTGTACCCTTCATGCTTGTGGTCACCACAAGCATTATTCCCTCATGGTCACCATCCCATGCTTCCATCATCACTATCCCCACCAGGGTCTTTCCAGGGTCTCTGTCCCCACCACACCCGTGGCCCCCTCATGGCTGTGGTGTCCCTGAGGAGGGGATGCCATGCCCGCTGTCCCCGTGGTGGTGGCCCTACCTCGCGGAAGGCGATCTTGAGCTCCCTGATGCCCACCATGTGCGCCGTCTCCTCCCTCAGCTTCGGGCCCATCATCTGCACAAAGTCCTCGAAGTCCACACGGCCGCCCACTGTGGCAGGAAGGGGACACCCTCAGCACCCCAGCGACACCCCTGGTCCCCTCCCCCACCCCCCAGCCCCGCTCACTCCTCATCTTGATGTGCTGGGAGATCTCAATGAGCTCCATCTCGGTGGGCATGTACCCCAGTGTGCGCATGCACTCGCCCAGGTCCTTGTAGCTGATGTAGCCATCCTGGTCCGTGTCGAACTCCTTGAAAGCGTCGAGTAGCTCTGGGGACAGCCACGGGTGGGGACAGGGACATCATCAAGCGTGGAGGGTCACACAGACACCGTGTCACCCCGGGGAAGGACCCTTCTTGGGACCTCCACAGCCATGTCCCCATGGCAGATGCCTCCATGAGGATGTGTCCCCCCATTCCCGTAGGCCGGTGTCCCCACCCTGTCCCCCCTGCTCACCATCCAACTCCTCTGGTGACAGCTCCCGCTCCTGCATGGGACACACAGAAGAGGTGATGGCAGAATGAGGCCCAGCTCCGTGTCCATCCCCCCTCCTTACCCCCCCAAACCTCGGTGTCACCTTTGTTAAGCATGGGCCAAAATTAACTCCAGCGGAGGATTAGTGGGATTGGAGGCAAAGCCCCGCCCTGCCCTGTGCCTGCGCCTCCCACCTGCCCTGCCCCGGTCCCCGCATCCCCCCTCCTGTCACCCACCCCAGGGGTGTCCCACCCCGGGACCCCCAGGCTTTGTATGGGATGTGCTGAGTGGCCATGGATGCATTTGTACCCCCACAGAGCTTGGCTGGCCCTGCTCAGGATGTCCCTTCAGTATGTCCCCTCTGTCCCCAGGGCCCTGGAGTGTCCCCAACACCATTCCCAGCACCCATGTCCCATCTATCCCCACGATTCCAGGGTGTCCCTGACTGTTCCCAGTGCCCTGTATCCCCTTCATCCCCAGGTTTCCAGACAGTCCCTAAGCCCATTCCCACTGTTCCCATGTCCTCATCCCTAGGGTTCCAGTGTCCCTGACTGTGACCCCACTGTCCCCATGTCCTTTTAATCCCCAGGGACCCAGAGTGGCACTGACCATGTCCTCAGTGCCCAGCATCCTCTCCATCCCCAGGATTCTGGAGTGTCCCAATCCCACCTTCACTGTCTCCATCCCACTGTCCCCAAGTCCATTGCGACTGCCTCAATACCCTCTTCATCTACAGGGTCCTGGACTGTCCCTGTCACCATCCCCACTTTCCCCATGTCCCTTCCATAGCCAGAGTCCTGGAACAACCCCACTGTCCCCAGCCCCACTGTCTCCACATCCCTATCTCTCAAATGCTCCACATCCTCTCCATCTGCATGGTTCTGGACTATTCCTGTCCCCACCCTCCCTGTCCCCATTTCCGCATCCCCACTGTCCCCATAACCTCTCCATCTCCAGGGTCCCAGAGTGTCCCTGAGCATGCCCCCAAAGCCCCTGTCCCTCTTCCATCCACAGGATCCTGGACTATCCCCGTCCCCATCTCCACTGTCCTCACATCCCTTCCGTTTCCAGGCTCCCTCCATCCCCACCCTCATCCCCATGTCCCCTCCTGGTGTCCCCACCTTGCCAAAGACGGTGTTGAGGAAGGGAGAGTAGGTCTTGGTGGCAGCAGCGTGGGGGTCCACGGGACTCTTCTTCCCACTCTTCCCGTGGCCGCCGTGCCGGGGCTCGGAACCGGAATTCTTGGGGGTCGGGGCACCGACGTCCTCGGGGGCTCTGGGGGGTTTCTCCCCCTCCTCGTGCCCCCCTTTCCCTTTCTGCGGGGGCTCCGTGTCCTTGGGGGTCCCCTTGTCCCCGCGGGAGCGTGGCATGGGGCCGGGGCCGGGTGGGCAGCGGGCGGGCAGGGAGCGGGACCCCGGGATGGCCGAGCCGAAGGAAGGAGCAGGGAAATCCTCTTACACCCCCCGTGACCCCCCCAAACTCCCCCCGCCGTGGGCCCGGCAGGGCAAAGCCAATTAGCGGTGATTAATGGCAGGAAAAAGCCCCGGCCACCGGCCCCCGGGCAGAGCCACGCGGCCACCGCACCCCGGCCACCACCACACGGGTCCCCACAAGTGTCCCAGGGTCACCACCGAGGCCCCGAGTCCCGTGGTGACACCCCACAGCCACCGCTGTGCCCAGCACTGCTCCATGTTCCCAGCGGTGACACTCCAAAGCCACCAGTGTCCCCAGACCAACCCACATCCCCAGTGTGACACCGCAAGGCCACCACAGTGTCCCCTCACCTGGCACCTCTCCCTGAGCTCCCCCCACCTCTAGGGTAGCTCCATTTACTGTCCCCCGAGGATGGGGACTGCTGGGCTGTCCCCAAGACAGGACTGGATGGTCACAGCGGGTTTCAGAGGGGAGGGACACCCCAAAATGAGAGTAGGGGAAAGCCCGGCCCGGGAGGTGACCCTGGCAGCCGTGTCACCCTGGGGTGACAGCGGGGAGACACCGGTAGGGGCGACAGCCTGCCANCCCCGTCCTCGTCACTATCCCCGTACAGAGCGAGGCAACCACCGTCCCCATTCCTGCCCCCCCCACCCCTGTCCCCATACCTTTACCTGTCCCTGACCCTATCCCTGACCCCATAGCCAGCAGGACCACCCCTGTCCCCTGATCTGCTGGAGCTGTCCCTGCCATCCTTTCCATCCCCACCCGTGTTTCCAGGAGGACGCCCTTGTCCCTGTCGCCATCCTGAATGGGACACTCCCTGTCTCACTCAGAGCCCCCATTCCTGGGGTGCTTCCTGAGTTCCCTTCAGGGAGCTGGCAGGGACAGGGGTGCGTGCCCCAATGCCTGGCTCCTGAGAGTGGCTGAGCCGCCCTTTACCGGGGTGGAAGCCAGTGACAAACCCAGCTCAGGAGACACCCCATTCCCAGGCCACCTCCCTGGTGGCCCCAGCTGCCATTTTGGGGTATCCCAGCATGCCTGACTGTGGGCCGGGGCGCTCCGCAGCCATGTCGTTCCGGAAGGTGGTGCGGCAGAGCAAATTCCGGCACGTGTTCGGGCAGCCGGTGAAGACGGACCAGTGCTATGATGACATCCGCGTGTCCCGTGTCACCTGGGACAGCACCTTCTGCGCCGTCAACCCCTCCTTCGTCGCCATCATCGTGGAGGCCAGCGGCGGCGGCGCCTTCCTCGTCCTCCCCCTGCACAAGGTGACAGCAGCATGGTGATGTGGGGACAAGGGGGTTTGTGCTTGTGGGTGACCCCTTCCCTGCTATCACTTTGTCCCCAGACTGGACGCATTGACAAGTCGTACCCCACGGTGTGTGGCCACACGGGCCCCGTCCTNCCCCCCGCCACTGTCACCTCTGTGCCGCCCACTGCCGCAGTCCAGGGGACCGAACCCCCCGGGTGCGCCTGCCCATGGGGTATCCCCGTCTATGGGGTATCCCTGTCCATGGGGTGCTCCCATCCATGGGGTGTNCAAACCCAGCTCAGGAGACACCCCATTCCCAGGCCACCTCCCTGGTGGCCCCAGCTGCCATTTTGGGGTATCCCAGCATGCCTGACTGTGGGCCGGGGCGCTCCGCAGCCATGTCGTTCCGGAAGGTGGTGCGGCAGAGCAAATTCCGGCACGTGTTCGGGCAGCCGGTGAAGACGGACCAGTGCTATGATGACATCCGCGTGTCCCGTGTCACCTGGGACAGCACCTTCTGCGCCGTCAACCCCTCCTTCGTCGCCATCATCGTGGAGGCCAGCGGCGGCGGCGCCTTCCTCGTCCTCCCCCTGCACAAGGTGACAGCAGCATGGTGATGTGGGGACAAGGGGGTTTGTGCTTGTGGGTGACCCCTTCCCTGCTATCACTTTGTCCCCAGACTGGACGCATTGACAAGTCGTACCCCACGGTGTGTGGCCACACGGGCCCCGTCCTCGACATTGACTGGTGTCCCCACAATGACCACGTCATCGCCAGTGGCTCCGAGGATTGCACCGTCATGGTGAGGGGTGGCCCAGGATGCTGGGAGGGTGGCAGGGGTCACCCCGCTTTGCTCACGGTCCCCTCTGTCCCCTCAGGTGTGGCAGATCCCGGAGAACGGGCTGAGCCAGCCGCTGACGGAGCCAGTAGTGGTCCTGGAGGGACACTCGAAGCGTGTTGGCATCGTCACCTGGCACCCCACCGCCCGCAACGTCCTGCTCAGCGCGGGTACGGGGAGACACAGCGGGCACGGGGAGGGGGCTGCAAGGCCGAGGTGACCCCTGCCGTGTCCCCCAGGCTGTGACAACGTGGTGCTGATCTGGAACGTGGGCACGGCGGAGGAGCTGTACCGGCTGGACGGGCTGCACCCCGACCTCATCTACAGTGTCAGCTGGAGCCGCGATGGCTCCCGCTTCTGCACCGCCTGCAAGGACAAGAGCGTCCGTGTCATCGACCCCCGCCGCGGCACCGTGGTGGCCGTGAGTGTCCCCACCCCCCAGGGGGGCCTGTGTCACCAGGGCACTGCCCTGTGCTGGTTCTTGGGGGGAATCCCCTGCTCCCTGCTCTTGTCCCTTGGTGCACCCTGTGGGTGTCCTTGTCCCCTGGTTCTCCCCGCTGTCCCCTGTCCCTCGGTGCCTGTCCCTGGGGTGCTGCAGGCACTGGTGACAGCCATGCCCTCCAGGAGAAGGAGCGGGCGCACGAGGGGGCCCGTCCCATGCGCGCCATCTTCCTGGCTGATGGCAAGATCTTCACCACCGGCTTCAGCCGCATGAGCGAGCGGCAACTGGCACTGTGGGACATGGTGAGTGGCACCCCGGGGGTTCCCTGGGGCCATTTTGGGGACTCCCACGTGCCTGACACCTCATCCCACCGCAGGAGAACCTGGAGGAGCCCATGGGGCTGCAGGAGCTGGACTCCAGCAACGGGGCTCTGCTGCCCTTCTACGACCCTGACACCAATGTGGTCTACGTCTGCGGCAAGGTATGGAGCCCTCCACCCCACTGGTGGCACCCCTGGAGCCAGGGACCCCCCTAACATTGTGTCCCCAGGGGGACTCGAGCATCCGGTACTTTGAGATCACGGAGGAGCCGCCCTACATCCACTTCCTCAACACCTTCACCAGTAAGGAGCCCCAGCGGGGAATGGGCTGGATGCCCAAGCGCGGGCTGGACGTCAGCAAGTGTGAGATTGCCAGGTGGGCATGGAGACACAGGGGATGAGGTGAGGGACCCCCAGACCCCCCAAAACCTTCCATGACCCCCTCTGCTCCCCGGGCAGGTTCTACAAGCTGCACGAGCGCAAGTGTGAGCCCATCATCATGACCGTGCCAAGGAAGGTCAGTGGGGATGGGAGCCGGGTGGGATGGGGGGGACCCAGAGAGGCTGGTGGGAGTTCCTCAGGGGGACTTAGAGGAGTCACCGGGCAGGACACGGGGCTGTGTGGGGTTCCTGGGCAGGACATGATGACTGGGCAAGGTGTCCCTAATCAGGCGGGGTGGGGGTCCCTATGGGGACTGCGTGTGTGGCCCCTGAGCAGGACATGGGAGCAATGTGGGGTCCCCAGTGAGGCTGTGTCCCCACGGCATCTCTCTGGGGGTCTCTCTGAGGACACCACCCCTCTGACGCTGTTGGGGGCAGTCGGACCTGTTCCAGGACGACCTGTACCCGGACACGGCAGGCCCCGAGGCGGCCATGGAGGCGGAGGAGTGGGTGGCAGGGCGCACGGCGGGGCCCGTGCTGGTGTCTCTGCGCCAGGCCTACGTCCCCAGCAAGCAGCGGGACCTCAAGGTGAGCCGGCGGACGCTGCTACACGACAGCCGCGCCACCGCCACTGCCACCGCCTCCACCGGGGCCACCACGCCACCCTCCACACCGCCCGCGGTCCCTGCGTCCACTCGCTTCAGTGCGCCCCCGGTGCTGGGCTCCGGCAACGCCGCGGTGAGGGGGACGAGAGGAAAGGGGGGATAAGGGGCTGAGGGGTGTGGTCGGTGTGGGCGGGGCTGTGGAGTGGGTGCGGTTGTTCTGATGGGCAGTGGAGTGGGTGTGGCAGGTGGGTGGGGCCACGGGCAGCGGGGGTGGCCCTGTGGGGCGTGTCCCTGACGGGGCTGTCCCGCAGGGGGGCCGCCTGGAGGAGGTGCTGCAGGAGGTGGCGGCACTGCGGGCGCTGGTGGCGGAGCAGGGCCAGCGCATCTCCCGCCTGGAGGAGCAGCTCAGCCGCCTCGAGAACGGCCACGTGTAGGGACCCCCTCAGGGATCACCGCCCCAGGGACCACGCCTGCACCCCAGGGACTCCCCCTGAACCATCTCGCCCCCCTGGGGTGCCCCCCCTTGCCCCGCTCCGGGCCCTTCTCCCACTGGGGGGCTGGCCGCCCCTCCGGCAGCTCCCCACTTCCCCCCATTGCCTTACTGGGTGCTGCCCCCGCAAATCATGGACCATTCTCCACCCCTGCCCCCGTTCCTCGGGCTGGGGGTTCCTCCTGGGATCAAAGATTACCCCCTGCACCCCCCAATTCCTGTGTGGGGTCTCCCCACTTTCTGTGGGGCAGGGCATGATCTGCCTTCGTCAACTGTGAGATACTGTCCCCCCTATATTCTGGGGGCTTTTCCTCCCTTCTTCCTCCTCCTCCTCCTTCTGTCCCCCCTCTCCATTCCAGTGCAGGGTCAAAAACTATATTTTCACTCCAAATAAAGGATTTATAAGAAAAGCGATGGTTGCAGGGGCCACCTGGCGGGTGGGGGCAGGAAGGCGCAGCGGTCACGGGTGGGAGCTCAGCGCCTCGGCAGGAAGTGGGGGGGCACGGGGCGGAATTTTGGGTAGCAGGGGTGAGGGGGGTGCAGCACTCGGCCTCCCCCCGCTCTGGCACATCCGCTGCGCCAGGGCAGGAAGTTGGAGGGGCTCCCCCATCTCGGAGCGCGCCCGCAGCATCTGGCTGCACCTACTGATGGTGAGCACCCCAAAACCGGGCTGGGTGGGAGATTGAGAGCCGGGGGGCTGTGGGACAGGGTGGGGGAGTCAGGATCAGGGAACCAGCGTGAGGTTGGGGGGAGTGGGAGGGTAAGGGAAGGATGGAATG
>VXBS01004411.1:2174-14478 GCA_013400255.1 Sitta europaea | reverse complement strand
GGTCCTGGATGGAATTTTGGGGTTCCTGGGGGGAGTTTTGGGGTTCCNTCCTGGGTGGAATTTTGGGGTCAAGGATGGAATTTTGGGGTCCTGGGAGAAGTTCTGGGGTCCTGGGTGGAGTTTCGGGGTCCAGGATTGAAATTTGGGGGTCTTGGATGGAACTTTGGGGTCCTGGATGGAATTTTGGGGTTCCTGGGGGGAGTTTTGGGGTTCCTGGGTGGAATTTTGGGGTCAAGGATGGAATTTTGGGGTCCTGGGTGGAATTTTGGGGTCCAGGATTGAAATTTGGGGTCCTGGATGGAATTTGGGGTTCCTGGATGGAATTTTGGGGTCCTGGGTGGAGTTTTGGGGTCCTGGGTTGAAATTTGGGGTCCAGGATTGAATTTTGGGGTCTTGGATTGGATTTTGGGGTTCCTGGATGGAATTTTGGAGTTCCTGGGTGGAATTTTGGGGTCCTGGGTGGAATTTTGGGGTCTTGGATTGAAATTTGGGGTTCTGGGTGTAATTTTTGGGGTCCTGGATTGGATTTTGGGGTTCCTGGATGGAATTTTGGAGTTCCTGGATGGAATTTTGGGGTCCTGGGAGAAGTTCTGGTGTCCTGGGTGAAGTTTTGGTGGTCCTGGATGAAATTCTGGGGTCCTGCAGGATGTTTTGGGGTCCTGGATGGAAATTTGGGGTCCTGGGTGGAATTTTGGGGTCCTGGATTGAAATTTGGGGTTCTGGGAGGAGTTTTTGGGTCCTGGGAGGAGTTTTGGGGTTCCTGGGTGGAATTCTGAGGTTCCGGGTGAAGTTTTGGGATTTTGGATGGAAATTTGGAGTTCCTGGGTGAAGTTTTGGTGGCCCTAGATGAAATTTTGGGGTCCTGGATGGAATTTTGGGGTCCTGGGAGAAGTTCTGGTGTCCTGGGTGAAGTTTTGGTGGCCCTAGATGAAACTTTGGGGTTTCTGGATGGAATTTTGGGGTCCTGGATTGAAATTTTGAGGTTCCTGAGTGGAATTTTGGGGTCCTGGGTGGAATTTTGGGGTCCTGGGAGGACTTCTGGGGTTCCTGGGTGGAATTCTGAGGTTCTGGGTGAAGTTTTGGTGGCCCTAGATGAAATTTTGGGGTCCTGGGTGAAATTTTGAGGTTCCTGGGTGGAATTTTGAGGGTCCTGGGTGGAATTTTGAGGTCCTGAGTGGACTTTTGTGATGTCCCAGGAGCTGCTGGTGGTTCTCTGGTGGCCTCGGGGGGGGTTCTCCATGGTGGTCACCTACTTGGCCCGGAGCTCCTCCATGACCTCGGCCACCCGCTCACTGTGGAGGTTGCCCTGGCGCCGGAGGCTCTCGCCGGCCTGCAGGACCAGCTGGACCTTCTGCAGGTTCAGCTCCAGCGTGGTGGAGAAGTCCTTGTGCTTCTTCAGCGCCTTGGTCACGCCCTCCACCGTGTCGGGCAGCTCGGCGTGAGCCAGGGTGGTCTCCTGGGGGGGGGACACCTCGGGGTGGTCACCTCAGGGCCACCGGGGATCCACGGGGAGGTGCCACCACCCGAATCCGCCAGCCAGGAGCTTCTACAAACCGTTCCCACCACCCAGGAGCTTCTACAAACCGTTCCCACCACCCAGGAGCTTCTACAAACCGTTCCCACCACCCAGGAGCTTCTACGACCCGTTCCCACCAACCAGGAGCTTCTACAAACCGTTCCCACCACCCAGGAGCTTCCACAAACCGTTCCCACCACCCAGGAGCTTCCACAAACCGTTCCCACCACCCAGGAGCTTCTACAAACCATTCCCACCACCCAGGAGCTTCTACNCCCATGGTGTCCCACCACCCCAGACCTTCTCCAACCAACCCCAGACCTTCTCCCATGGTGTCCCACCACCCCAGACCTTCTCCAACCAACCCCAGACCTTCTCCCATGGTGTCCCACCACCCCAGACCTTCTCCAACCAACCCCAGACCTTCTCCCATGGTGTCCCACCACCCCAGACCTTCTCCAACCAACCCCAGACCTTCTCCCATGGTGTCCCACCACCCCAGACCTTCTCCAACCAACCCCAGACCTTCTCCCATGGTGTCCCACCACCCCAGACCTTCTCCAACCAACCCCAGACCTTCTCCCATGGTGTCCCACCACCCCAGACCTTCTCCAACCAACCCCAGACCTTCTCCCATGGTGTCCCACCACCCCAGACCTTCTCCAACCAACCCCAGACCTTCTCCCATGGTGTCCCACCACCCCAGACCTTCTCCAACCAACCCCAGACCTTCTCCCATGGTGTCCCACCACCCCAGACCTTCTCCAATCCACCATCCCACCACCCCAGACCTTCTCCCACGGTGTCCCACCACCCCAGACCTCCTCCCACCTGGTTGCAGAGGCAGCTCCGGCACTGCTGCGCGTCCCTCAGGAAGAGCTGGAAGACGTGGGACTGCACCAGGAGCTCCCTGCGGAGCTCCCAGCTCTGCAGGAGCTTCCCCCAGCCCGCGTCCAACTTCTGCAGCCACTGCTGGAGGGACAACGAGGGCACCTCCACCTCCTCCAGGGCCAGCAGCTCGCTGGCCGCCTGCAGCTTGGCGTAGTCCTCCTCGTAGCCGTTGATCTCCTCCTTGAGGGCCACGTGGACGTTCAGCAGCCGCTCGGCCTCGGCCAAGCTGTCGGGGACCTCCTGGGAACCCACGGCCGCTTGGGTCTTCACCAACCACCCCAAGAAGTTGTCCAGGTCTTGGATGAACTGCTGGAGGCGCCCGGCCACCGTCAAGGTGTCCTCGCAACCTTGGAGGGCCCTCTTGAGGTTCTCCCACTCTTCGCTGATCTCCTCGAAGGGCAGCAGGATGTCCAGGGCGCGCCCGGGGTGGGCGGCGGCCAAGGTCTCGCCCTCCTGCTGGAGCTCCACCAGCCGCGGTTCCAGGGCCACCAAGGCGGCCTCCATGGTGGACAAGCGGCGCTGCAGGGCCAGGACCCCGCCCAGGTCGCTGCCGCCCGACTGGGTGGCCTCGATGGCTTTGCGCTTCTCGCGCACCTGCGCCTTCATCTCGGCGCACTCCAGGAGGAAGTTCTGGATCTTCAGCACCGAGCTCAGTTGGCTCTTCTTGGTCTCCACCAGCTCCACCACACGGTTCCAGCTGGGGGAGGAGGGGGAGGAGGTGGGATGGGACCCACCAGGGTGGGCAGAAAGGTTTGGGGTGGGCTGGGAATGGTGGGGTGAAAAGGTGGAACCCATAATGATGTCCCACCAGAGGAGAACCAGGGGTTGGGTTGGCTCTTGGTGTCCACCAGCTCCACCACATGGTTCCAGCTGGGGGAGCGGGGGGAGGAGGTGGGATGGGACCCACCAGGGTGGGCAGAAAGGTTTGGGGTGGGGTGGAGAGGTGGAACCCATAGGGACGTCCCACCAGAGGAGAAGAACAGGTTGGGTTGGCTCTTCTTGGTCTCCACCAGCTCCACCACACGGTTCCAGCTAAGGGAGGTGAGGGATGGAGCCCACCATGATGGGCAGCAAGGCATGGGGTGGGGTGGGAATNGACGAGGGGGGATGGGGCCCACCAGGATGGACAGCAAGGTTTGGGGTGGGGTGGAGAGGTGGAACCCATAATGACATCCCACCAGAGGAGAACCAGGGGTTGGGTTGGCTCTTGGTGTCCACCACAGTTCCAGCTAAGGGGGGGGAGGGATGGAGCCCACCATGATGGGCAGCAAGGCATGGGGTGGGGTGGGAATGGTGGGGTGGAGAGGTGGAACCCATAATGACGTCCCACCAGAGGAGAACCAGGGGTTGGGGGTCTCCAGGCAGCTCCATGCAAAGCTCCTCCCACCAAGGAGATCTCAAGAAGGTTCAGGCTCATTTCAGGACCCCAGGGATGGGCTCAGAGCATTGTCCTGGAGAGGTGGAACCCATGGGGACATCCCACTGGTGGAGAACCAGGGGTTGGGGTCTCCAAACAGCCCCACAGCTGGTTGGCCTCACCAAGGAGACCCCCAGAAGGTCAAGGTCCACCTTGGGTCCCTCAGGATGGATTTGGACCATCTCTGGTCTCCAGGTAACCCCACCCAGGAGACCCCCAGAAGGTCAAGGTCCACCTTGGGCCCCCCAGCCCGTACCGGCTGTTGAGGTGGTCCTGGCAGGACCGGACCTCATCCGAGCTGGGGTGGCCACCGTCCACCAGCTGCTGGACCACCTGGTTGACGTCCAGGATGCGCCCCATGACGCTGTTCATCTCCTGGTCCAGGCTCTCGAACCTGAGCAGATGGACACGGGCACGTCCACCAGGGCATGAGGACCTCAACGTCCACCCCACCCCACCTGGGATGGACCACCTGGACCTCACCCAGCTCCAGGGACACCTTCACCATCTCCACCCATTGCTCCACCTCACCAGTGCTGCACCACCTGGACCTCACCCATCACCTCCACCATCTCCACCATCTCCACCTCACCTGTGCTGCACCACCTGGACCTCATCCAGCTCCTCCATCACCTCCACCATCTCCAACCACTGCTCCTTCCGACCCCACCCCACCTGGGCTGGACCTCACCCATCACCTCCACCACCTCCACCATCTCCACCATCTCCACCTCACCTGTGCTGCACCACCTCCACCTCATCCAGCTCCTCGGGCACCTCCATCTTCTCCAACCACTGCTCCATCCCATCCCACCTGGGCTGGACCTCACCCATCTCCTCCATCACCTCCATCTTCTCCAAACGCTGCTCCTTCCGACCCCACTTGTGCTGGACCACCTGGACCTCACCCAGCTCCAGGGACACCTCCACCATCTCCACCCACTGCTCCACCTCACCAGGGCTTGACCACCTGGACCTCACCCAGCTCCTCCATCACCTCCATCTTCTCCAACCACTTCTCCACCTGGGCTGGACCACCCGGACCACACCCATCACCTCCATCACCTCCACCTTCTCCGAACCCAGCTCCACCTCACCAGTGCTGCACCACCTGGACCTCACCCATCACCTCCACCATCTCCACCATCTCCACCTCACCTGTGCTGCACCACCTCCACCTCATCCAGCTCCTCGGGCACCTCCACCATCTCCAACCACTGCTCCATCCCATCCCACCTGGGCTGGACCTCACCCATCTCCTCCATCACCTCCACCTTCTCCAAACACTGCTCCTTCCCACCTCACCTGGGCTGGACCACCTGGACCTCACCCAGCTTCTGGGGCACGTCCATCTTCTCCAAACACTGCTCCACCTCACCAGTGCTGCACCACCTGGACCTCACCCATCACCTCCACCATCTCCACCATCTCCACCTCACCTGTGCTGCACCACCTCCACCTCATCCAGCTCCTCGGGCACCTCCATCTTCTCCAACCACTGCTCCATCCCATCCCACCTGGGCTGGACCTCACCCATCTCCTCCATCACCTCCATCTTCTCCAAACGCTGCTCCTTCCGACCCCACTTGTGCTGGACCACCTGGACCTCACCCAGCTCCAGGGACACCTCCACCATCTCCACCCACTGCTCCACCTCACCAGGGCTTGACCACCTGGACCTCACCCAGCTCCTCCATCACCTCCATCTTCTCCAACCACTTCTCCACCTGGGCTGGACCACCCGGACCACACCCATCACCTCCATCACCTCCACCTTCTCCGAACCCAGCTCCACCTCACCAGTGCTGCACCACCTGGACCTCACCCAGCTTCTGGGGCACGTCCATCTTCTCCAAACACTGCTCCACCCCACCAGTGCTGCACCACCTGGACCTCACCCATCACCTCCACCATCTCCACCATCTCCACCATCTCCACCATCTCCACCTCACCTGTGCTGCACCACCTCCACCTCATCCAGCTCCTCGGGCACCTCCATCTTCTCCAACCACTGCTCCTTCTCGTCCACCCACACCTCGCAGGCGTGCACCTCGCTGAACATGCGGTAGACGGCCAGCGCGTCCTGCAGCCACTGCGTCCTCAGCACGGCCACCTCGGCCACCTCGCCGTAGAGCTGCTCCACCTCCACCACGCGGATCTGGATGTCCACGCCCTGCCGGTGGTCGGGCGCCAGCAGGGCCAGCTGCTTACGGAGGGCCACCACGGCGCCGCGGTGCTTCTCCACCTCGGCCACCACGGCGCGGTGCTTGCGCAGCAGGGCCTGGCTGGAGTGGTCGTCGTGGCCGAAGTCGTCGCTGGACACGATGCGGTACGTGTCCTGCAGCCAGGCCACCAGGTCGTCCGTCTCGGCGCTGAACTGGAAGAAGTTCAAGGCGTCCTCCAGACGTTGCTGGTGGAGCCCCGTGATCTCCTCCAGCTTCTTCCAGCGCAGGCAGACTTCTCTCATCTTCTCCTGGACGCCCACGGAGCTGAAGGACTTCTTGGCCAGGATCTTCTCGCCTTTCTTCATGGTCTGGTGGAGCAGCGCCCGGCGGTTGCCCAGCTCGCCCAGCATGGTTTTGTGTTTGGTGGTCAAGGTGACCACGCTGCTGAGGTCGCGGCCGCAGCTCTTGGCCGCCAGGATCTTCTCCTTCTCGCGGATCCAGGCCTCGGCCTCCTCCATCTCCTGGAAGAAGGTCCAGAGCTGGCGGGAGTCCTCCAGCTCCTTCCTCCTCTTGGCCGCCAGCTCCTCCAGCTCCTCCAGGCACGTCTGCACGTGGTTGACGCGGTTGCAGATGATCTGAGGGTCGCAGGGTTGGTAGCCTGGGCCAGGAGGAGAAGGGCAGATGTTGGCCGAGGTGGCCACCATGCGTTGTCCCAGGAGGAACCGGATGTGGAGCTCCGGGGGTCTGGTCCTGGCTCGGACTCAAAGATCTCAGAGGGCTTTGCTGACCACGGTTGGTTCTCAGGGGAGTCGTGGAGGTGGACGCCAGGACCTTGGGTTGACCCTTCCATGGTCCACCAGGACCTTGGGTTCACCCTCCCATGGTCCACCAGGACCTTGTCTGACCATTCCATGGTCCACCAGGACCTCAGCTGACCATTCCATGGTCCACCAGGACCATGGGTTGACCCTTCCATGGTTGAAGATCATGAGTTGACCCTCCCATGGTCCACCAGGACCTTGTCTGGCCATTCCATGGTCCACCAGGACCTTGGGTTGTCCCTTCCATGGTCCACCAGGACCTTGAGTTGACCCTTCCATGGTTGAAGATCATGAAGTGACCCTTCCATAACCCACCAGGACCTTGGGTTGTCCCTTCCATGGTCCACCAGGACCTCGGCTGACCCTTCCATGACCCACCAGGACCTTCCCAAGCCCAAGCCCCTCCTCCTGCCCTGGTGGCCCCCGTTACCCTCCAGCTCGGAGAACTTCAGCGCGGCGCCGTTGAGGGCCTGCACGCGCTCGGTCTGGGCCGCGATGTCGGCCTCCAGCAGCCCGTGCTTCTGCAGGAGGTCCTCAACCTCCAGCAGATGCTTCCCCAGATCCTTGGAGACCAGAAGAACCTGGAGAACGACACAAAAAAAACCCCACGCGTCGCCCGCCACCGTCGCACCACACCACCACCACCGCTGGTGGATCTCCATCCCCACCTGCATCTCCTCCATCCAGTCGATCATGTAGACCATCTCCTGGAAGATCTTCTGCAGGGCCAGGTTCTGCTCGAGGCGGGCGCGGCGGGCGCGCACCAGCTCGGTCAGCAGCGCCCACTGGCGCAGGATGTTGTCCTTCTGGGCGCCGATGCGCCGCGTGTCGTAGTAGCCCTCGGACTCCATCTCCAGGGCCAGCTCCACCACCACCTGGATGCGCTCCTGGTACGAGGAGATGTCGGCCTCGATGGCCTCGTGCTTCTTCATGGCCGCCTCGACCGCCGGCAGGTCGTAGCCGAAGTTGTCCTGGGAGGGGAAAGGGGTGGGGGCTTCAGCGGAGGAGGTTTCAGCAGGTCTTCATGGTTGAGGAGGTTCCACCAGTTCTCCATGGTCAAGGAGGTTCCACCAGCCCTCCATGGTCAAGGAGGTTCCACCAGCCCTCCATGGTCAAGGAGGTTCCACCAGCCCTCCATGGTCAAGGAGGTTCCACCAGCCCTCCATGGTCAAGGAGGTTCCACCAGCCCTCCATGGTCAAGGAGGTTCCACCAGCCCTCCATGGTCAAGGAGGTTCCACCAGCCCTCCATGGTCAAGGAGGTTCCACCAGTCCTCCGTGGTCATGGAGGTTCCACCAGTGCTCCATGGTCAATGAGAAGGCCAAAGAGGTCCAACCAACCCTCCATGGTCAAGGAAATCCCACCAGTTCTCCATGGTCAAGGAGATCCCACCAGTTCTCCATGGTCACGGAGATCCCACCAGTTCTCCATGGTCAAGGAGGTTCCACCACGCCTCCATGGTCAAGGAGGTTCCACCAGTTCTCCATGGTCAAGGAGGTTCCATCAACCCTCCATGGTCAAGGAGGTCCCACCACCCCTCCCTGGACCCCACCGAGGTCCCCCCATCCCCACCGAGGTCCCTCCCAGCCCGGCCCACCTGCGACACCAGGCGCTGGTTCTCGTTGAGCCACGTCTCCCTCATGATGGCCTTGTGGTCGAAGCGCTGGGCCAGCAGCTCCAGCTTCTCCTGCCGGATCAGCTCGTTCCTCAAGGCCACCTCCCGCTCGTGCTCCGCCTTCTCCAGACACGTCCAGGCCTGGTGGAGAAGGACACCAGCCGGTCACGGGGGTCCTCAACCCCACCAGAAGGTCCCCACAGCGTGGTGGGACTCCATCCGCACGTCCTCACCTTGTTGATGTCGGAGATGCTCTTGCCCTCGCTGGGCACGTAGAGCTTGCGGTTGGTGGCCCGGAGTTTGCTCTGGATGGTGAAGAGCAGCACCTCGAGGTTCCCCTTCTCCTGGAACCTGGGTGGTGGCACCAGGGGGAGGTCCACGTCACCACCGGAGCCGGTTGGGACCTTCTCAGCTCCACCATCATGGACTGGGACCTCCTCAACATCACCACCATGGACTGGGATCTCCTCAACTCCACCACCATGGACTGGGACCTTCTCAACTCCACCACCATGAAGTGGGACCTCTCCATCACTACCCATGTCCCACCGACTCCAGTTTGGGTTGAACTGGGACCTCTCCACCATGACCATGACCACCACCATGACCATGACCATGACCATCACCACGACCATGACCACCACCATGACCACCACAACCATGACCATGACCACCACCAGGATCATCACACCACCAGGACCATCACACCACCAGGACCACCACCACCACGACCACCACCATGACCATCACCACCACCATCATCACCATGACCACCACCATGACCACCTGACCATGACCACCACCATCACCATGACCACCACCACCATCACCATGACCATGACCACCACCATGACCACCACCATGACCACGTCCCACCACCCCTCCCCAGGTCCCACCAGGAGCTCCTCACTTGACCGGTTTCTCCAGGGTGCAGAAGGCGGTGAAGGCCTGGAGCTGCTGCTGGACGCCGCTCAGCGAGTTGGCGAACTTCTGGTTGGTGATGATGGTGATGGTGTGGTGGATCCAGGCCAGCAGCTCGGCCGCCAGCGCCTCGTACCGCGCCGTGATGGCCGCGATCTCCATCACCTGGTCCAGCACCTGGGAGGGGTTGGAGGTGGCCTTGGAGGTCCCGCAGGAACCCCCTTGAGATCCTCCAGGGGTTGGAGGGGTCACCAAGGTCCGGCCAGGCCGTGGGTGGAGAGGGGTGGGAGTGGGGAGGAGCGGTGGGATGTTCTCGGAGGTGGACAAGGGGTGGACAAGGGTGGACAAGGGTGGACAGATGGACAAGGGATGGACCAAGGATGGACAAAGGATGCACCAAGGGTGGACAAAGATGGACAGATGGACAAAGGATGGACCAAGGGTGGACAAAGGAATGGAGAAAGGGATGGACCAAGGGGATGGACAGATGGACAAGGGATGGACCAAGGATGGCCAAAGGATGGCCCAGGGGCTGGGACACCCATGGACAGTGGGGTGGACACCTGGTGGATGGAGACCCCCAGGTCAAGCCCCACCTTCCCGATGCGCTTCCCCTCCACCGCCAGCGCCTTCATCTTGGAGAAGTAGTGGTAGAAGGACACCACGTAGGTGATGATGGACTTCTCATCAGGGTCCTCCATGTTGACATCTGGTGGTGGGCAGAAGGTCAGGACCCCCACCCCAGGACCACCAGGGATGGTCCCACCAAGGCCGGGCTGATCCCTGAACCTTGACCCTTCCAAAGAGGAACCTCACTCCAAACCAAACCATGGATGGTGGAGAAGTGGAGATGACCCCACCCCGCGTGGCCGGGGAGATGGACAGATGGACAGGTGGTGGACAGATGGTGGACAGATGGTGGACAGGTGATGGACAGGTGATGGACAGCTGATGGATAGCTGATGGACAGGGGATGGACAGATGGACAAGGGATGGACCAAGGATGGACAAAGGATGGACCAAGGGTGGACAAAGGAATGGAGAAAGGGATGGACCAAGGGGATGGACAGATGGACAAGGGATGGACCAAGGATGGCCAAAGGATGGCCCAGGGGCTGGGACACCCATGGACAGTGGGGTGGACACCTGGTGGATGGAGACCCCCAGGTCAAGCCCCACCTTCCCGATGCGCTTCCCCTCCACCGCCAGCGCCTTCATCTTGGAGAAGTAGTGGTAGAAAGCAACCACATAGGTGATGATGGACTTCTCATCAGGGTCCTCCATGTTGACATCTGGTGGTGGGCAGAAGGTCAGGACCCCCACCCCAGGACCACCAGGGATGGTCCCACCAAGGCCGGGCTGATCCCTGAACCTTGACCCTTCCAAAGAGGAACCTCACTCCAAACCAAACCATGGATGGTGGAGAAGTGGAGATGACCCCACCCCGCGTGGCCGGGGAGATGGACAGATGGACAGGTGGTGGACAGATGGTGGACAGATGGTGGACAGGTGATGGACAGGTGATGGACAGCTGATGGATAGCTGATGGACAGGTGATGGACAGATGGACAGGTGATGGACAGATGGACAGATGATGGACAGAGGGTGGACAGATGGACAGATGGACAAGTGATGGACAGATGGACAGGTGGTGGACAGGTGATGGACAGATGGACAGATGATGGTCAGATGATGGACAGATGGACAGATGGTGGACAGAGAGTGGACAGATGGACAGGTGGACAGATGGACAGATGGTGGACAGATGTCCAGGTGATGGACAGATGATGGACAGGTGGTGGACAGATGGCCAGATGGTGGACAGGTGGCCAGATGGACAGATGGCCAGGTGGACAGATGGTGGCTAGATGGTGGACAGACAATGGCCAGATGGTGGCCAGAGGGACAGATGGCCAGGTGGACAGATGGACAGATGGTGGACAGGTGGCCAGATGGCCAGATGGCCAGATGGCCAGGTGGACAGGTGGCCAGATGGTGACCAGATGGCCAGATGGCCGGATGGACAGATGGCCAGGTGGATAGGTGGACAGATGGTGGCCAGCTGGCCAGATGATGGACAGATGATGGACAGATGGTCAGGTGGACAGGTGGCCAGATGACCAGCTGGTGGCCAGATGACCAGCTCGTACCCTCGGGGTCCAGCAGCTTGCTGAGCCCCAGGTGCTGCTCGGCCGTGTTGAAGGCCTGCTGGAGGTTGTAGGTGGCGTTGGACTTGGTCAACTTGTGGAAGTCGATGAGGTCCGGCCTGGGGGTGGTCAGGTGGACATGGTCACCTCCGAGGTGACCCCACCCCCCCCAACCTCCAGGAGGTCCCTCCCGATGTCCACCCCGCTGACCGGTGCCGGTGGATGAGCGCGTTGAAGGCCAGCCCGTCCCTCCAGCTGGTGGTGAAGTTCTGGATGTTGACCTCGGGGTAGCTGTGGAGGACACCTGAGGGTCACCTGTGGCCACCTGGGGGCCACCATGGACCTCCCAGAGGAGTGGGAGGTGGTCCAGGCCACCAGCTGAGCTCCTCACCCCGCCGTCTTCATCTGGCACCAGAGCAGCAGCGCGTCCTTGGCCGAGCGCGTCTCCCGGTTGTCCTCGGTCTTGATCTTGATCACCTGGATCTGGGGGAGGAACGGTCACGGGGACAACCCCAGGCGTGGCAGGAGAAGCCCGAGGTGGACCCACAAGGGAGGCTGGTGGCCACCTGGAAGCGCAGGATGATGGTCCAGATGAGGCCCAGGGTCAGGCGGTGGTTGCCGTCCACGATGTCGTGGGAGCCGACGTTCTCCAGGTGGACGCGTTGCTCCTTGAGGAACTGCAGGGCTTTGTCCACGTTCTCCAGAGAGTGGATTCGCATCCGGCCACGCGTGGGCTTGGGCTGGGGGACACGGGGGGTGTCCGGCTCGGAGAGCGGCCACCACGGCCCGGCCCGGCCCGGCCCAGCAGGACT
>VXBS01004405.1:187204-236658 GCA_013400255.1 Sitta europaea | reverse complement strand
CTCGCCGATGAGCCCGCCGAGGTGCCCAGCGGCCGCGCCGGCCCCGAGGAGCTGGCGGATGACGTGGAGCGCTTCCACGAGGAGCAGTTCCGCGCCGTGATGGCCGCCCTGGACAGCGGCGACGAGGCCGGGGACAGCGAGGAGGAGGAGGAGGTGCTGGGTCTGCAGCTGCCCGAGGACAGCGCGGAGGAGGATGAGGACGAGGATGAGGAGGATGAGGAGCGGAATCCCTTTGTGGAGTACAGCGCAGAGGAGGCTGAGGATGGAGAAGAGGAAGAAAGTGGGGAAGATGAAAATGATTTTGAGGAAGGAGATGAAGAAGGTGAAGAAGATGGAAATGATGTTGAGGATGAAGAGGGGGACCTGTCCATGGAAAGCGACTTGGAGGAGCGCCATCCGGAAGCCAAGCTCCCCCATGAGCTTTCCTGGGGCCAGCGCAAGCAGCTCTACTACGACACGGACTATGGGAGTGATGCCCAGGCCAAGGGCAAGCGCAGCCAGCAAGAAATTGATGCCGAAGAGGAGGAAGAGGAGCAGGAGGCTCAAGTCATCCAGAGACGGTTGGTGCGGGATTTGAGGGAGGATGATTACGGTCTGGATATGATCCAGGGCTACTTGGCTGAGCAGTGGAAAACCCACGATAGCAAGGGGCAGAGAATTGATAAGGATCTGCAGGCCCTTTCCAAGAAGGAGCAGCTGAAGCTGCTGAAGCAGGAGTCCCCAGAGCTCCTGCAGCTGATGGAGGACTTTGAGGTGAAGCTCATGGAGATCAAGGATGAGTTGCACCCACTGTTGCAAATGGTCAGAGACGGCACCATCCCCCAGGGGAAGGGCAGTCGCTATTTGCAGACCAAGTATCATCTCTACCTGAACTACTGTGCCAATATCAGTTTCTATCTGGTTCTGAAGGCCAAGAGGATGCCTGTTCATAGTCACCCAGTCATCGAACGGCTGGTGGCGTACAGAAATATCATCAACGACCTCGCCGTTATCGACCAAAAGCTTTCCCCACAGGTCCGTATGCTTCTGAGGAACTACTACGACAAGAAGGAAGAGAAGCTACGGAAGGAAAACAAGTTTTCAGTGTTTCTCACTATGGATGGCAAGAGCAACAAACTGAAACGTGCCTCTGCACCTGTTAATGGCCAGGCTGCTGCTACTGCTGCATCATCAGATGAGTCGGAGCTGGATGAGGAGGCTGCCCTGAAATACTACAAGGTGATGGAGGAGAAGCTGGCACTCAAGAGGAAGAGAGCTGCAGACGAAGATGTGCTTGAAGAAACAGCGGTGTCAGAAGGAGAGGATCCCAATAAAAAGAGAGGGGTGACCTATCAGATGATTAAGAACAAAGGCCTCACTCCCAAAAGGAGGAAGATCGATCGCAACCCCCGGGTCAAGCATCGGGAGAAATTCCGGCGGGCCAAAATCCGCCGCAAGGGCCAGGTGCGCGAGGTCCGGAGGGAGCTGCACAGATACGCCGGGGAACTGTCCGGCATCCGGGCCGGCGTTAAGAAAAGCAGGAAGCTCAAGTGACAGTTGGCTTTTTGTAAGAGCTGCGAGTCACACCACTGAGTCAAATAAAAATTTTATACACGATGTTGTGGGGTTTATTCTTAAGAAGCTGGGCGTGGGGTGATGTTTGGTTTTTTTTGTCCAGAGGGTGCTTTCTAGAAGGTGCCATCTCTGAGTGGCACAGGGCCCTTTCCACACCTTGCCCATGTCTGAAGGCATTTTCTTCTGTTGTGATGCTATTGTGTTTCCCTGAACAGGAAGCCTTGGGAGATTGCAAGGAATGTATCAGGCAGAGGGAATTAAATGGGTCTTGTGGGACTGGTGGGGGAGAATGGGATTGGATGGCTGGACCTCTTGAGGGTGGGTTGAGAAAGGGGTTCAGCAGCTGTCACTTGCCTGCTCTGTTCTGATCCATCCTGTTCTGTGTTGAGCTGCAGAGATGTGGTTAATAGTATTTAATTTTTGTTCTGATGAACACCTTTGTTAGCTCTTAAATGTTTGGGCACTCCTTTTAAGTTACATAGACCCCCATGGTCTGCAGTACCATTTCCTGTCCTGAATTCAGTGAGAAGCAAAGCAAGGACTTGTCTGGATTTTATAATCATATATGTGATAAACATATTCATTTACCCTATGATAAATATTGTTTGCTGCTACAGGACTAAGCAGCATTGCTGCAGGACCACCTTACAGATGGGTAAGGTGTTATGTCTTCAGTGAGCAGGTAACTTAAGGATGTTGTGATTACTTCCCTGCCTTTTGGTGAGTAAATGCCTTTTACCTCCACACTGAAATGCTTGCCAGGAACTGACTCCAACAGATCAATTCCAGTCTAGGCTGTGAAAAAGGCATGAGTGATAATTTTCTGTAGTTTAACAAAAACTGGCTCAGGTAGAACCTGGACTTGTGTCTGGACAGGGTTCAGGGAGCCCATGCCCTGGTTTGTGTACCACACCATCTGAAAGGTGTTTGTTTTCCATATGAAATTATTTCGGGAGTGTAATTACTTTATTTAGTAATGCAATTGCATCTCATGTGAGTTTTGTGTGTGTGATGGTCTTGGGGGAAGCCAAGAGATGAGTGTGTGCTCTTGGTCCTGTGACAAGCCAGGTTCTGTAGTACAAGCATATAGGTGCTCTGCTTGTACTCTGCAAGTAAAATGTGCTTTCATGAGGTTCCTGTGTAAACCTTAACATCCCAGGCCAGTTTCTGCTGTTCACTGCTGGCTGGAGAATATTTTGGTAATTTTCCAGGCTATTTGTTGAAGGGAGAGGTAGAAAGACGATAAGCTTGAGCTGGACAGATTGGATCAGTCCTGTCTCAGGTGCACTGAACGGATCTTGTCCTTATTAGATCTGTGCTTACTCCCCTTCCCTTACTATGAGCAACAGTGTTGGCTGCTCCTTCTCAGGGAGGAGGGTCCCAGCCTTGCTGAGGAGAGGGAAGTAGAGTTTTCCTACCTTTAACTCCCCACTGGGACCATGATTGGAGATTGCTGCTGATAATGCTGAGCTATGCTCTGGAGGCTCTGCTAAGAGGTCACTAAGGGGTAAGATGCTGGGGAAAAAAGCAGCTTAGGTGCTTTTTCTGGGGAGGGATGTTATTGTGTAACAGGCATCACATGGGGTGTGGAACATATCCAGCAGAGATGCTCCCTGATCTCATTACTACAGAACCTGCTTGTGAATGTTTCACACTTGACGCAAAAATGAAGGGCTAATGGTCTTTGATGGATCTGGCTTTGTGCTTCCTTGGAAAGCTTTGAGCAGCTGGTAAGCAAAATTGTGGCCACTTCAATCTGAGCAGTAAATTAAGGGAAATAAGAAATTGGTGTGCCATTACAGACATGTTCCCCAGAAACTCTGGGTTTAGGCTGAAGGCTGGAGGGAGCACCACGTGTCAGCTGGCTGGCTCTGCCTGCCGGCAGATGGCACAGCACAGCTCCTGGGTTAATGAAGGTTTACCAGGCATTATGTCCACTTCATTAGTTCCGAGATTGGACAAAGCCATGAACATAATTCCCATGACTGATTATGGGTATGCTGTGGGAGGGGAGGACACTGTACAGTGTCTCTAAGAAATACTTGGAGGAATGTTTTGTGCTGAAAGGGAGTTCCTGGTGGTGAACATGTTTTGAAAATCCTTGTGAAAATGGACATGAAATCAAGCAAGGACCACAGGTGATTGGGAAAAGAAGCAAGGAGTGTATCCAAGTCATGGTTAATGCTGCTTTTCCCCTTTTCCAGTACTGCTTCTGGAGAAGGTGCTGATACTGCCAAGAAATGCTTCAGCCATGAGATGGCACTTGTCCTTTGCCAGGGTCCTGCTTGGAGCAGACTGGCAGCCTCAGCAGCACCTAAAGCAGGTGAGGACTCACCTCAGGTAACAGTTTTGTCTCACCTCCATCACCCTCTCAGCAGTGGAAGTACCTGCTCTGCATCCTTTCCAGCCACTTGCTTGGAGCACAGTGACTTAGGACAGTCAGTCCTGCCCACACTTGCCCATCAATGATTATATTTAAACTGACATAGGTGAAGTAGAGAAAGCTCCAAGGTATGAGCCAGTCTTTTGTTTTTCTGTGCTTGGAAGATGTAATCCTTGGTGGTGATGAGCTTCCAGTGTAAGCCTGGCTGCCTTGGGAGGTTTAGGCAGAAAAATGCAGTGGCAGAGAGGGGGATAATGCTTGCTGCATTACAACCTCAAATTTCTGTTTATGCAAGGCAAGGAAAATATATTGAATGGCCCACGTAGAAATACATTTGCTGCTGCTTTAGATTTTGTCGAGCTTTTCCTAGCTGTTGTGTTCCATAATATTCCCTCACACACAGTTTGGGCATTGTTTTACTCTTCTTAGCACATAGAAATTCAAACATTCAGCTGTGAGATTTGTAAAGTGGATTAAGGCATCTGTTCAGTTAGCTGCAACATGTTGCATGACTTGGGGCAGTGCTGGAAAATCAGTCTCCAGAAATCAGTAGCCTTTACAGCTTTGCTTTTGTAATTTTCATGTGAGATTTAAAAAGAAAGCAGCAACGTGTTTCTGTGTAACCCAAGTGCGGAGAAGGCAAGGTGTTCTTTAAAAACTGGCAAATGTATATGCTTCCTGCATGCTGACAGCACCACAGTGCACATTAATTGCCTTGTGTTCTATAACAATCTCCTAAGTGAAATTCCCAGTAGTACGCTATATTTGGCAGTTTTAATACTAAAGAATACACTTGGACTTTGTCCCCTTTTGTTCCAGGGTCTCAAAACGCTGCTGCCCATCAGCTCTCACGCCGGGGAAAGCCAAGGGGAGGCATGCGATGGTACCCGGGCTTCGCTTCACGGGTAAGAGCCCGCGCAGCATCGGAGGGTGGCGGCTCTCGGGGTGGGTGGTTGCGCTGCGGGGGGAGTCCCCGGGGGCNCGGGGCTGGGGGCGCGGGGATGTGAGCCGTGCCGGCCCAGCGGCTCAGCGAAACCAGACGCACAGAGAACCCTCGGAGGAGAATCGGTGCCGCCCTAGGAAATCCAACAGGCTGTCCTGGACGCGGGGTGTCGTTTGGGGGCTGGGGAACCGCCGCTCGGGCTTCCTCCTGCTGTTGGTGCGGAGAGCAAATCCGAGGCGAGGGCACTGCACGCTGGAGACCTGAGGAGGCAGAAGTGCATCGCTCTGTGGGGCGTGTTGGGTGGCGAATGTCTTTCTCCTTTGTAAAATTCTTTACGATGTTTTTGTGGTGTATTTGGGGAAGCTGGAGTACTCTGAAGTACTTGGGTGTGTTTTAAAATCAAATAACAAGTACATGCATGGGTGTATATAGAAGAGATCTCTTTTCCATCCATCCTAAAAATAACCAGCAGCTTCATCCTCTGGGCTGGTGCCAGAGTGTGTGTGACTGAGCTTTTGGCCTTTGCTTTGTCACCTCCTGTCCCAGGTGAGCATTTGCTCACTCCCGAGCTGATTTGTTTGGAGCGTGTATCTGTTTTTTTATCTCCTTTGGAAGCTGATGTACTTGAAGGCATTACTCAGCAGAGCTAGAACCAGTGAGGTAAGAAGTCCATGTTTGTAATGCCAAGAGGAGGTGAAATGCCCTGACTTTGCTCTGAGCCCCATGAAGGACTGTCTGTGACTGCCAACTTATGTCCAAAGTCCCTCTCTGCTAAATGGTTGTTTGAAATGACAGGCCCCTGTCAAAACCTTCAGTTTTACTTGTAATTTTTCTCTAATCAGGAGCTCTTTACCCTCTGATGTGCATGCAAGGGATTGAGCTACTTCTCATAGAAGAGAAGATTTAAAGAAAAATATTTGCTCTTAGCTGTTCAAACTTTGTGAGAAACTCCTACCTGGATGTGAGGAAACTGAAGAATTGAGATGAGCACATTTATGCACAAGGACTTAGTGGAGAAGCTCAGTGGTTGAGCAGTGCTTTATCCCATGTCAGCCTTATTCTGCAGTGATTATTCATGTAAGCTTTGTGAAAACCTTTACAAGATGCATATAAAAGTTCCCTTGTCTTTGTGAGCCATGGAGGTGGAGCTGCCTGTGCAGTATCGTGTGTCACAGCTCGCTCAGGGACTGACTGATGCGGTGATAGCAGAGTCTGGAGGGAACAGGAATCAGCATCTCTTTGCATCGTGTCTTGGACTCTGTTTCTCCTGAGGCGAACTCTGTTGGTAAATCGCTTTTTCCCTCCATCTCTTTTTTCTTATTGTGGTTTTTTGCAGTTCTCACATTTCTAAGAGAGTCTTTGATTTGTTCCTATAGAGCAGCAGGAGCAGTTCTGCTGCAGTCTTAAGTGTTAGAGGGAGGCAGTGGCCACTACACCAAAAAGTCAGTGTTTCCCACTATTCTGTTGTATTCTTAGCTGATTCCAAACATCAGGTCAAGGCCAGAGCTGCTTAGGGAAGGAGACTGCAAAAGCTCTTTATGGTAGCAGCACCTGTGTACTTGTTACAGGTGGTTTCAGACAGAGGGAACAAGATGATGTACTTAAACATGCTGACCTGCAGCAAAACCTTAAAACACAATAAAAGCAACGTGATTAAGCTGTCCTTAAATCAAGACCCTAAACCAAACCTCAAACCTTTCCTTTTACTCGCTGAGAGCCTACCCAATACCATGGTACTTGAAGTAGACTTTTCCTTCCATTCAATTATGAGAGTTCCTCCAATCTTTAAATAATATCTCCATGTTTCACAGTAGGTAAAGAAAAACTTGTTTGTCACTTCTTAATTAAGAAATCGCTATTGACTTTTGGATTGTTCAACTTCCTTTTGCCCATTCCTGTTTGAGCTTGCAGGGTTGGGAGCAGCTGGTATTTGAGGTAATGTGCTTATCTGTGTTAGCAGAGGGGTCAGAAGCAGACTTTGCCATGTAGATGCTGTGTTGCTAATTTTATCTTGTTAGATTATAGTCCATGTCAGAGATGGCTTTGTCCTTTTTGCTTTGCAATCTCCACACAGTGAGGGGGAAAACTTTCTCCTAATGATGGAAACATAGGTTGCTCATAGGCTCTGAAAATAAAAGTACACCCAGAGATGCTCCCTGGAGTCCAAAGGGTGGTTTGGAAATTTGTTTGGTTTCTCTGTGTAGGTTATTCTAATTCATTCAGCTTTGAAACTCAAAGTAGGTTGCAGTGCAGCCAAGCTCTCAAATACTGGTGGCTGATGGAGTGCTTGGTGTTCAGGTGTTTGGTCTTAAAATTCCAATGCAGTCAGTGTGTGATTATTTAATCTTAAAAATGTTTTGGCAGAACCCTGCTGTTTTGCAATCCAGCCAAAGCCTCTAAGGGCTTGTGCCAAAGTGTAGCTCACAGGAGGGTTTGTAGGACCAGTCAAGGCTGCCTGACTAGTTTGAGATGGAGAAAGTGGTTCATCCTGCACAGCCTCCTCTGCATTTATCCATGATTTGGATTTTCCTGTGTCCATGACCATCCTGGGAGCCTGATGGAGACTTATCAGGTGCCCTTGAGTTGCCTGGTAGTTGTATGAAAGGTTCTATGAAAACACAAATATTTGATACCTTTCTTTCGTTTCTTCATGGGATGCTTTGTTTTTTTTGTCACTTTGGGGCACAGGATGGGGATAGGGGAAGGTTTTTCTTGCGGTTTTCAGGTGGTGATTAAAAGGTCACAAGTCAGTAAGTTAAATGGTTCCTATTTGGGGTTTTTTTGGTTATTTTTTCGGTTTTGGAAATAAGTCAAAGAACATTTTCCAAGTACTTTAAATACCCCTGTGGAGTGTTTGCAGCAGGATCATTGCATAAAGGACCCTGAAAATAGAACTCAGCTGGAAGGGAATTACTGGCTTCTGTTATTTCTGCATGTTAAAAGCAAACCGATGGAAGTTGAACGGTTCCTAATATTTTAGCAGACCTTCCCTGTGATCCTGATGTGCAGGGCACTTGCCTGTGCTGAGTTCAGCTGAAGAGCCGTGTTGTGAAATGGGAGCTGCAGGGTTACACCCAGTGCTTTTGGTATTTCTAATTGCTTTGAAAACAGAGAAATTAAACTGGCTGTTAATGAGATCTGTCGGATAATAGCTTGAGCAATAGCTGATGGTGCTTTGTTGATTCGAAAGGGTTTGTTTTGACCGTGTGTCCTTTGTTTAGACCCTGTCCAAGGGTTAGCCAGGGCCAGCAGCTGTTCTGTAGCAGTTGGTACATGGCCACTTTCACTGTGTTTAGAATTTGGGGGTGGTGCTATGGGGATGCTGCAACTAGAGGCTGTGATCGCTGAAAGGGTGTGTAAATAGTGAGTTAAGATGCTGTCAGCACGATTTATAAACTCTCTTCTCTTGGGGAGAAGAAACAATAGTAATTCTTGTTCTCTGTGAAATAATTTCCCTTTGCCTCGCTGTCAGAGCAGGCTGTGTGGGGCTTGATTGGGTTTGGGAAAGAGTTGCTGAGTCAAAATGTGCTGCACTAAGCAGGAAGTTTTCACCAAAAGCAACTGCTTCCTCTTGCCAGTCAGAAACAGCAGCTCTTAATCCTTTTTGCCCGTTTTATGAGGCTTTTACGTGATGGGTGCCATTTTTTTCTGAAAGCTGTATGCATTGGCATGCTGAATGCTGCATCCAGCGATCTGTTTTGGCATTCCACATCCCTAAGGAACAGATCCTTTTGAGTATTTCTTAGGGCAACAAAAAGTGGGGAGAGTAGTCGAGGTCCCCTACATTGGACACGTATTCTTACCAATGCATTGTTCTGGTGACAGCCTTCTCCAAGGCTGGCTGCCCTTCCATTTCGGGTGGATGCTGCACATCTGCTCTCCTCAAATATATTTGAGCCACACAGGGATGAAGTCGGATAAGCTCTAATTTATTGGTGCCTGATAGCATTGTTCAAGTGGGTGGTGACACTCTAGGGACTTTGGGAATGACAGTATGTCTGGTAACTTGGGATCTCCTGTCCCCCAGCACCAGGACTCTGTGGGTTAGGGACACAGGTGAGGATCAGCCACCCAAGGAAGGGACAGGGAATGCAGTTAATATTATTATATTATTGTTGAGAGCTTGAAGGCCTGTCTCTCTTCCTGCTGGGATACAATATTTCTTTGTCAGCCTCACCTGAGCAGCAGAATTTTCAGGGGAGATTTTTAAAGTATAAGATAGGGATGGAGCGTTTGTGCTGTTTTCCTTTATTGTCCTTCCATGTGCACATGCCCTGCTGAAAGAGCTTCATTCTCAATCACTGGTGTGCTTAGAGCCAGATCATTTTTTTCCTTCCTGTTACCCTAAGACAATAAATCCATCCTAACATTTTTTTGTACATTGGAAATTTTAGCTCCAAGGTGCCCCCTGAGAAGGTGGCACGGGGAATTAAACCCAAAACTGCGCCTCGCACACCTCCTGTGAAAACAAAGGTGCCGATTGAATTCCTGTAGTGGCATGCAGCAGGGATGTGAGCGGAATACAAATGTGGCTTTGTATCGCTGGCGCTGCTCCTTTGTACTCCGGGGGCGATGGGTGGGGGGAGCGGCGTTGCTCTGCTCGCTCCCAAGCGGGCTGGCACAGCCCGGCGAGGAGGTGCTGTGCTGAGCAGCGCCTGCCTGCCGGCCCCGCATCAGCAGCGTCTCGGCAGCATCCTGGGATTCGCAGGGATCACATGAGCCTGGATTTCCAGCTCAGTTCATTAGTCAGCCATTTTGGTCGCCACCCTGCTCCCTGCGCACAGCCAATCCCGGCGGCACTCGCTGCCCGGGCTGCGCCGGGAGACGGGAGCCGCGCTCGGATCTCGGCACACCGGGACGCTCTCTCCGCTCATCCTTTGTTTTTTTCCTGGGGTCATCACCAGAGGAAGACACTCATTTTTGCTTCTGCCGCGCATCACTGCGACCTTTTTTTTTTTTTTTTTTTAATTTTTTACATGTTTTTCCCTGCTACTTCTGGTGCGGAAGCCAGGTTTTCCGTGGATGCTGAGGATCCATAGCCTCTAGCGTAGCTGGAGACGACGGCAGTCGGTGGAAAGGAGGGAGGCAGAGCTAAGCGGGAAGGAGCAGCGTTTTTACCTTGCTTGATCTATGAAAAGGCCAGAGCAGCCTCTGTGATCCTGAGCAATCTGTCCTTTAATCGCAAGGTATTTCTGATTTTCTTCTTGAGCAAGCTTTTGTTTTTAGTCCTTATTTTGCCCCCGTTGTTGTTGTACCAGCTGAGTCATCATGTCTGCTCTGACGCCTCAAAGCGACATGCCAACCCCCACCACAGACAAGATCACTCAGGCTGCCATGGAGACCATCTATCTTTGCAAATTCCGCGTGTCGATGGATGGAGAGTGGCTGTGCTTGCGCGAGCTGGATGACATCTCGCTGACACCCGACCCCGAGCCTACCCACGAAGGTACGGTCCGGCTGTGCCCCGGGCGCCCCGGGCCCGCCTCGTTCCGCCGCTGCACGACTTGGGAGGGGGCGGCTCCAGGACCACATGCCCGGGTCCTGCCTGCCGACACCAGACAGCCGGGGTCACATCAGAAAGCCAAATTTCAGACTGCCCTCAGAATTTGTAGCCCAGCCCTATAAGGCAGATCGGGGATGAATTATCTGTTTAACTGTATCAGGTTTGTGTATCTCGGGAAGGAAGGAAACCCTGATGTGTGCTCAGTGAGAACATTTAATCATGATTTTGCCCTTAAACCGGGCCGATAGCTCTGTTTGTGAGCTGCCAGCTGGTACCGGGGGAGCGCAGTGGCAGCACCCCAGCGTGTGCCTGGTCGTGGGGAAGTTTTTGGAATGCCCCAGCGATTCCGCAGCGATACCCGTTGTCAGGTGACGATGCCATCACAGTGCCCCAGCTCGCCTCTGATGAGCGTGCTCCTGTTTGCAGTGGCTTGGAAGCCTGAAACGTGGAGATGTAGCACATCTTGCTTTCCCCTGGAAAATGCCTTTGTCATCTGGGTTGATAAACAGTTTAATACCAGGATGAAGGTTGAATGCTCTGAGAGTGTTAAAAGCATGAGAGGACATCTATGCAGTGGTCTGCCAGTAAACAAGTGGGGGAGAAGGAGAGGTGATGAGTTTCTGCGGGTGCTGAGGTTCTGAGTGCCCTTGCGGGATGCACCTTTAGGGATTAGAGGAAGGAGGCCCCAGCTTCTCATGCCTGACCCTTTTCCAGTAACTCCTGAAATGCAGCTCCACCGAGCAGTCTCGCTTGACCTGTTTGATGCTGCCTGGTTAAGTTGGCAGTGTCTTATGTTGTCTTGCTGAATGAGGCAAGTGAAATTGTGGTGGGGATTTAAGCTTTAAAATAAATTTCCAAAGGATAATTTAATTTCCATTTGACAGCTGCTTTCAGTGACAGTAGCCTTTGGGTTTGGATTTGGCTTGCCAAGTACTTAGTCACGCTGTGGGATACCAGACAGAGGTTTCAAAAGGAGAAATTTAACATTCCCTCTGAAGCATATCCCAGGGCTTCAGGGAGGTGAGCACAGGGTGAACAGGAATTCAGTTGTCTTCTAATTCCCATGTTCTTGTGTGCAACACTGAGACCTTCCTTGGTTTTACTCCAGTGTTTTTCAAGGTGTAATTGCAGTCACTCTCTGATGAATACCAGAAGGGGGTTAGAAAACAGCATTTGCTCTACCATAGGATTTAATTCCTATGTCCAAACTAAATGCAAATAAGCAGTACTGTAGCAACCTTCCTGGAGGTCTTTTCGCATGTGTAAATGAAAGTTGCTTGTTGGTTGTTTGGGGGTGTTTTTGGATCGAAGTTGTGCTTTGAGCAGAGAAGGTCAGGAAAAGCCTTGACAATAGGAAAGCTGACACAGCTGTATCCCTGTGTTGGGTCTGGTGCTACTGCATCAGCACTGCTGCTGTGCCTGCTGGGTGTGCACAGGCCAGGGGGACAGGAGCATGGGCTCGTGGCCCTGGGAGTGTCTCCATACAAAACCCTTAATGTGCTAAGGTAGGCATTATGAAGAAGAAAAAAACAAAACCCTGTAGAATTCTGGTAAAGGCATAACAAAGTGGGACAGTTTTTCCTTAGAAATCAAAGACACGTAAAATACGTACTGCAGTAAGTACTGAATCCAACAGCTTGTTGGAATAAAGATTTGAAGCCTTCCATTTGCTATCCCTCAGCTCTTGCTGCTTCTGGAGAGTTTTATCCCTGGCCTCTCTTCACCCTGTGATCTGCTGTGCCCCCAGCCCTTGAGCAGCCATCCTGTCTTCAGGGCCAGTCACAGCAATTCCAGTCCTGCACAGAGCTGGAGCTTGAGGGTAGCTAAACAAAACTGTCCTTCGAATTAAAAGCAAGCAGCAGGTACGGAGTTGCTTGCAACTTTGTATATTCCATATAACCTGTAGCATGGCTGCTCTATTTCATAATTAAAGCAATTAATACGCTTTTTCAGTTGATTGAAACAATTCTGTGTGCGTATGAAAATAAGAAGATTCTGCTGTTTACTGTAAATCTGCTTGGATTAGGAAAACTCATTTTTTTTTAAATGGGCTGTGATTCTTAATAAGACTCTCAGAACTTTACTGTGCTCTGCAGGCCCCTCAAAATTAAATGTGACATTGGTGGTTATTAACATTGTTTGCTTGCACTGCTTATGACTATCTTTGGGGCAGCTTTAAGGGATGGATTGTATTTCTGTTGGATGTGGAACAGAGTGTGTGTATGGAGGCATTGAACACTGGTCTCAGCTCTGAGGAGAAGTTACTCAAAATGGCCTTTCTTTAGGCTGTTTTACTGGATGTTAAATTTCTATCTTGAATAATCATGAGGAGCTTCATGACAGAGCTGTGGAAATTTTTGCCCTCCTGGGATCGCTTTGTAATAGTGTCCAGAAGGAATACATGAGCTTATTTGAGAGAACTTTCAAGAATTAAAGTATTCCTCTTTTTACTAATCCTCCTCTATTTGCACTAAGAGGAGCAATTGGAATTAGAATTTATAACATACGAAGGTGAAGTTATCTTTTCTTTAGGACAGAAACTAAAGTCAGATTTTTTTCTTCGTTTTTGACCAGTAATTTAAAAGTTTTAATTTGACATGCACTGCTGTAGAATGCCGTGACAAGGAGTTGCAGAGCTCTTCAGGAAAAGCAGATGTTCTCCTTAAAGCCTCCTGCTCATTATTCTGTTATTGAGTCATCTGTCAGGTTTTACCTTTTCTCTCCATTTTCTGTCCAAGTGTTTTTTCCGTGTTTCTTTGCATACCTCAGAATGGTTTAGGGAAGCAGCATAACCTTACTGGTTGTACTTCGCTTTTGCAAACTGGTAACTATTAACTTGGGTTTAGGGTTTCTCCAGTAGTGTGGAATAGGAGCAGTAAAGTCATGGGAGAGGTGGAATTTTTCAGTGCTTGGGGCCTTTCCCATTACAGAACAAATTTGAATTGTACTGGGAGTGGCCGGGACCTTTCAGGTAGGGACAAAAACCTGCATGAGATGACACTAGTTTGGAAAAACCTCTTAAAACACACCTGGTGCTGGAAACCACTAAATAGATGAGGAGTTTCAAGGAGCTAGAGACCAGATTTAATAGAAGAATGTGAAGTCAGTAAGTGCAAGTTAAGTTCGTTACAGTGTGTTGGTGGTCATAAATCTTGGGAATAGCAGGTTGGTCATGTAATCCAGACTTCAATTCAGAAATTACTCTTAAGAGTTGTTTTCCTTGCTCTTTTAACCTGTGTCAGTCTAAATGAAGTCAGAGCTGGGGAACTCGAGGCAGGTTTATGTCCCTCAGAGGTAGCGAGTCAAAAGTGCTGCAGGGAAACCACTTGGGTGTCAACCAAACTGGGAAGTGAAAAATGGGCAAAAAAACCCAAGGGTTTGGGTTTTTAATTTCTTGGTGTAAACTCTCAAGGACTAAAATAGGATGAGAAGTTTCCCTTAGCAGTTAGTCATGTGTTTCCCGCTGAAAACAGGCTGGTTGTGCAGAAACATTCCATGTAGCTGCACACAGTTGCAACACAGAAAAATTGGGTCACTATTTGACAGTAATCATGTGGAGATGGGAGCAAGACTTAGGGTGGGGTTAAACTGTGACTTTAAGTGATGTACATTTGTCCCATAGGTTTAATGGAGAATGGGCTGGGAATTTCCAAGTTGGCTGTACTTCTTTATTTCCTTTTATTTCTTTCTGGTTTTTTGCAGATCTTTGAGTACTTTTGTCTAGTGTATGCAAGGCTCTCTGTATATGTGTATATTTAGAGATGGAATTTTTATGCAGTGGGTTTTAAAATAAATGTTTTTTTAAGCTACTTTCTCCTGAGTAGATGGTTCCTGGCATTCCAGGCTGCAGACTGCCTTGTGGCTTCCCTGATTTTAGGCTTGCAGGGTGTTTCAACATGATGCTGAAACCCTTTGCTGATCCCTTTGTTAACAATTGGTGATCCATCACGTTGGCAAACCTAACCTGAAAGAATTAGTTATGTACCTCCCATAACATGAACAGCATCTCCCTAATTTTCTTCCTTGGCCTCTTTATTTGCTATTAAATGTATTCCTAAGGTAATGAATATCAGAATGCAACTGAAGTATAGTAATGCAACGAGAGATTGCCCTTTCATAATAAAAGAATACTTGTCCAGATGTGGGCCAAGCCTTTCCTAGCAGCCCCAGCAGCAGGGCTGACCTGGCACCATCACTCAGGACTTTCTATATCAAGCTCAGTTTTCAGTTCCCCAGACTGATGCCTTGGGTTTTTTTAGGTTATTTTACTGATGGCTCAGCTTCTCCTTATGCGTTTGTTTAAAATTTCTGTACTTCAAGATAATTTTAAAAATCCTGGCCTGTTTAAAAACTCGGGACCTTTTCTTCACAATGAAACAAACTTCCCAGTGAGGGAGGGGAGGCCCTGGCACAGGTTGCCCAGAGAAGCTGTGGCTGTGCTGTCCCTGAAGTGTCCAAGGCCAGGTTGGGGCTTAGAGCGACCTGGGATAGGGGAAGGTGTCCCTGCCCATGCGGGGGACAGAGGCAGGGGGTTGAATGGGATGTATTTCCAAGTCCTTTCCAACCCAAGGTAGTCTGTGATTCTGTTTCATTTGTCTTTGGAGGAACTTGATTCTCCTATCAAGATGCTCTGTGTGAGGTGGTGCTTGTTGGTTCAGAAAGGTTTCGACTCTGAACTCTATATTAGCCTAATAACATCAGCGTTTAGAAACAAAGTAAATGTTGAGCAGCAGTGTGAAATAATTTTGATTGCAGTTCCATTTTCCCAGGGTTTACTTGTAAATGCTTTCTTTGGCCTGGGAAACTATCCCTGCTCCTTGAGAGAGATGCTGCTGCTGTGTCAGCAAAGGGAGTGACTGCAAACCCCTCTGTTGTCCAAATAATAGATGGGATTTTAGTGGTTAACGTATTAGAGACAAGTTCTCCAGTCTCTTCCTGAAGAGCTGGCTTGAGTGTTCATTCCAATGGGATATTCAGTTCCATAACACTAATCTTCCTGTGAATCTGGTTGGAATGAGTTAATTGTGTTAGGAGAACTTAAAGGCCTTGGTCATCCTATTTTTCTAAACTTGGTACTTACAGAGTTAAATGATTTCCCTCATAATCAAAAGTATTGAGTTTGTCACACCCCATAAGGACCATGGGAACCTACAGAGTTTCAGGTCTTTGTGATTCTTCTGTGGCAAGATGTTTTTCCCCCACTGTTGCTTGGTGGAATTTCCAGACAAGTGGGAAAATGTACAAGGTAAAAGAATAAATGAACTCTATGCAAAGTGTAGCTGGATGCATGGAGAATGAATGAAAATAGGAAAGAAAGTGCTAATTAACTGTGTGGTTTTGCCTCTAAATCTGTGCAAATGCCATAGTACCACTTTAAATTCATGCAGTTCCTGCTAGTAGGAAGAAAGGATTAGGGCTTGTAGGGATAGAAGAGAAGAAAATATTTGTGACTCCTCTGGATATTTCTCTGGGAACTTTATGTGGGTTACTTGCTAAGGGTTAAAAATAGATGAGAAAGATGAAATGAAGCCTGTCAGGTCTTCTGTCTCTGTTACCCAGGTACTGGTAAATCTGGTTTCGGTTGTATGTTCTTCCCTGTTTATGCTTTGTATTAAGAAAAAAAAAACAACCCCTCAGTGTTAGATAATAGCCCTTGCAGTGGTGGTGTGTGGCTTCCCTTACTGCGTGCAGGTGAGGATTCCAGGGTGATCAGCATCTGGATCAGAGTCCCAGGGTCCCGTTTGTGCAGCAGAAACAGCTCCGTGCACCACAGTGCGAGTCAGTCTCCTGGCCTGGGGAAGCTGCAGCACCTGCCACGAGAGACCGAAAGCCGTCAGCGTGGGGGAAGAGCATCACCAGGGATTTCATCTTGAAACAACAGGGATTTCCTCCAGGGAAAGTCCTTGCTGCTCCTGCAGTAGTGCTCAGCCCCAGGGGAATGTTGGTGCTGTCTCTGGCTCGGAGGGAAAGGGTTCCAAGTGCTCCCTGTCCCCGCCCGGTGTCAGGGTGAGGGGCTGCTCCGCAGCCGGGCTCAGCCCTGTGTGAGCTCCGGTGGCTCTGGGGGTGCCGCTGCTTGGTCCAGCCGTGGGGCAGCGCTTTTGCAGGCCGGGGCGGGCTCGGGGGCGGGAGGCTGGCGCTGTGTGCGACGGGGAGGGCCCGGCAGCCGCTGGACTTCGCTCCGGGCTTCGGCACAGTCGGCTCGGGAAGGCGGCCGGAGCCTTTCCCGTGCTTTGGCCGTCCTGCGGAGCGCGGGGGCGTAAGTGGGGGGTGTAGAATCCCCGGGGTCCGGGGCTTTTGTCTGGCTTGGCTCGCCGCGTTTGCAACAGGGACTTAGTGGGTGTGCTGAAACCAGTTCTCCTTGTCCCGCCTGCTCCTCTCCCGGGATAGCTCCCTTTTCCGCCGAGGAGAGAGGGGCTGCCCTGCCCGAGTCCTTAGGGGATCAGCAGCAGCCTGTGACCCGTGTAGGGCTCAGCTGGGTCACCTGTGCGGGACCTGTCATTTGGGGTGAGGGTCACAGCACAGTTTAAGCTCTGCTGAGCCTTTAAAACGCCCTTGGTATGTTTTCCCTGAACGTGCCTGCTTCCCACGTGTGGCTGTTTCCCTGCCAGCAGCACCTCTTGGGGCTGGATATGAGGAAATTGAAGCAATAGCTGACACTGCATTAATATCGCAGGTTTAGTGCTTTTATCTCACAAATAAAGAAATGCTTTTGTTGCTTTTCTTTGTAGAATGTGCTTCATAAAAATGTTGCTTGTGTTAATGCAGAAACAAAGCTTCTGCAGCTTTATTGAAGCCTGCCCTGGTCTGACTCTGGGAGAAAAATGCTTTGCTCTATTGCTTTGTGCAGACTAATGAACCTTTTTGACTTGCAGATCTCTTGCCACTAAGAATTAAGTTTTGTATGATGCAAATCTCCCTTTCAGTTATGCTTTTCTTACACCTTGATTTTGAATCTTTCCTTTAGATCACGGCTTGCATGACGTTTTTCTTTCTTTTCCTTTCCTTTTGCTGTTTGCAAAGACTCTTGGGAGGATTTGACAGATGTGGTGGAGCAATTGCGCGATGATTCCGAAGGTGCGTTCCACACCCACATCTCACAGCTCTTGTTTGTGCTAATCGTTGGCTTCTGCACTATTATTTGGAGCCTGAGTGCAAAATGCAGTTAGTTTTCCTTTCCAGTACCAGTAGTTGTGGCTTTCTTGCATTTTCTTGATGTTGCTTAAAAAAGTGTTAGTGTTTTTTTGTTTTTTTTTTTACTATTTTGACTTGAAGTAGAGGTAGAAGAAGTGAATCAACAAGGGCTGTTTGCCTTCTAAGTGCTTTCAGAGACAGTAGTTTCCTGAGCCTGGCAGAAGCACAGCTTAAAAGGTTGCAGCAACATATGGAAGCTGAATTTTAAAAAAATATTTTAGAAATCACTCTGAAGCTTCAGATTTTCTGCAGTATTTCTGTCTAGATTCTTCAGATTTTCTGGCACTATTTGCCAAGGCTTGGCAAAAATTACTCTAGAACTTGCATTGCAAATTTTAAAAAAAACTTGTAAAGCACTAAATGAGAAACTTAATTATAGCCTTCTTTCTTGATTTTTAAGAAACTGTGCAAATGTGAAATAGTTGAATCCCCAATGTAGCAAGTGATCAAGCAGATTGGTACTTTGGTGATTAAATACAACAGCTCCTGCTTGGGATTCAAGTGTTTGCAGCACAAAAGGCTGATGTTCTCATGCACTGAGCACACTGCTCCTTGCTGCTCTCCTTCCACGATGGTGCCTTTAACTGCTGTGCTGGTTCTGTGCCCGGGTGCTGCCCGCAGCCTCCTCAGCCACATGTCCTCCTCTCCTGGCACAAGAGCCCGTGCTGCTTCCCAGAGAAGGGCATTCTCCAAGGCAGGCTTTAAGGAAAAAGAGGGACTCAGGACTTCTTTTCTTTATAAAATACTGTGTAAATTGTTTTTGCATTTATTTTGTCAGGTGAGAGGTGTTTCTCTGCCACACGGAAGCAGCCATGCTAGATTTCAGGTTGCTTTTAAGTTGGTCATCTTGATGTAAGATGGAGAACCTTGATGAAATGCTAATGAATTGGCATTGCTTTTAGTGGGATTGTTCACTTCTCCAGTGTCTCTTCATTCCCTGCCTTTGATCCAAGTTTTAGCTTTGTTTTAGTTGCTTCTTCCTTGTCTTACAGTAAGTATGAGGAGTGATAAAATTTGTCACCAAATGAGGAGTAACAAGACCAGTCACAGCTTAACCCTTTGAGGTCCTGTATTGCATTGACTCTTTCTTGACTTTCAGGTTCCTGGGTACAGACTGTACCTTTTAAACAAATTACAGGATTCTCGAATGGTTTTGGAAATATCTTCATGGAAGCAGCTGGTTAAAATACATGTCTCTTCTGTAGAGGCTGCAATATTTAAATAACAAAGTGTCCTGAGAGTTTGGTTCCTTCATTTGAAACCCAAACCCTGTGGAAAGGCAAAGTTCAAGGGCTGGGGATTTGCTTCTTAAGGTTTATGATGTGGGCTGTGTAGGCCCAGGCAGAGGTTTTGCAGTTAGAGGCAGAAGGAAATTGGAGATGGTACCAGATCAGATGGAGCATGCCAGGTCCACACCAGGATCAGACTTGTCCCCGCTTAAAGCCAGCCTGACAGTTTTGCTGTGTAAAAGTCAGCCTTGCTTGCCTGCCCGGCCTTCTTTAACGGGGTGTGTGGTGCAGGATGTAGTGCAAGAGTATCAGTTGCTCAGCATTTAATTTTTGGAATAAAACTTAGAGGTTTTATCCAGTTTCACACTATATAAACGAACTGGTTTGCAGGATGAGAGAATCTTGGATAAACTGCATGTGCAGAGCACACCTGCTCACAGCAGACTTAGGAAGCAGGAACCTTGGATTAGTGTGATATGGTGAAAGTATTTTTCTATTGAAATTAGCCAATAACCATGGCCCATGGAGCTTTTCCCTTGGTGCTCTATGGTACAGTTCCCTTAATTCTGCATTAGGGGTTGGTTTGGCACCCAAGCAGGGTGACTGTGGATGCCTTGCTACCCATCAGATCGGCGGCATAGGCCAGTGAGGAAGTGTGAGGAGAGAGGATGAAGGGGAGGTCTCTGTGTGGGCAGTACTGTGCCTGACTTTTTCCCTGAGTCTGCATTCCTGGTGATGGTAACTGTTAGCTACACTGCAGGCCATAAAATGGCTTGGGAATCCAGAGCAGGTCACGTGCTCAGGGTACCTCAGATCAGCCAGAGCCGTCACCTACAGGCAGCAGTGTCCTGAAAGGCAGTAAAACTGCCTCACAAAGTTGAGTCTTTCTGCAGTCCAGTGTTGTTCTGAGCATTGCACTCTGAAACAAGTACTTCGAAGTTCTCTAAACTATGGAAATAAATTGAGAGAAGGAGGCTTCTGGTGCTGCTTCACTCTGAAGAAGGGGAATGAGAGAAGCTCTGTCCTGAGCTGCTTTTTGGAGGGACTGAACAAATGAGCTGTGGTATCAGGTTAGGATGCTGGCACTGCCCTGGCTCTTCCCTCTCCTTGTGCTGGATTTTTCCCAGCCCACAGTCACGTGCACTTGGCTGTGGGTGTATTAGCTATGCTCTTGGCTCTCTTTCTGGCTGGTGGGTGCTGACAGGATGCCTCTTGCTTAGATCTGTAGTCTGAGGTGGACTCTGGTCAGGTCTCTGCTGCCAGGAATAGTTATTTCACTGTGGAGGCAGCAGCTTGGTTCAAGGGTCCCTGGCTGTTGGCAGCAGCCCTGGATAAATGGGCCTTACAGGGGGGAAACTGCCTGCACCCAAGAACTGGAGCTCAAAACTTGGGTGTGAGTAGCAGGTCTAATGGTCTGGATGTTTATAATACAGTAGGGGAAGAATATAATCCATGGAGATCTGTGGGTGTGGGGATTTAGTATGACCTGTCAGGAACCATGAAGGTCAGCTCTTCACTTGTGAAAACCAGTGGCAATGTTAAAACCAAGAGAGGGAAGTGGGAGTCAGATCCATGTTTCCATGTTCTATCTAAGCTTAAAAAGATAGTCTTTAGCAAGAGAGTTGCATGTTGGGATAGAGACACACGTTGTTGGATTAAGTGTGAGGGGGTCCAAGATGATTAGATAGAAGAAAAAACCACAAGTGGAGGATTCTTACAAAGGAGTGTTTGTAGCTGGGGCTGTGAGTTGGAGCAAGTGATGGCTATGATGGTCAGAGACACATTGTCAAGGTACAAAGCACAGGATGAACACCAGGCTCCAAATGTCTCTCTTGAAAATAGGGAGATCCTGTAGCTATTTGAAGTATTAAGGCACCCTCTGTATGATACATTGTCTATTCCCACTGTGGCTTTGGCCCTAAACTGTTAGTTGACGTTGGTTTTCCTCCACAAAAGGCCCTGCAGAGTGCCTCCTCTGAAACTCGCTGCCCCAAAAATGCCTTCAAAGCTGAGGAAAAAAAGAGCAAGGTGGGATGTTTGGTATAATAAAACCAGCTTCTGTTGCTCACCAGCGCTTTCCCTCCTTTGTTGCAGACCCCAATTACCTCATGGCTAACGAGCGCATGAACCTGATGAACATGGCCAAGCTGAGCATCAAGGGGCTGATCGAGTCCGCGCTGAACCTGGGCCGCACGCTGGACTCGGACTATGCCCCCCTGCAGCAGTTCTTCGTGGTGATGGAGCACTGCCTCAAGCACGGCCTCAAGGGTAACTCAGGCTGGCTGGGGTCAGCACAGCTCTGCAGCCTGCAGGAGACCCGAGGGAGGCTGAGCAGGGTCGCTGCTGCGATCAGATGCACTGGGCAGGCCCAAGGGAGGCACAAAGCCTGTGGGAGGGGCAAGCTGAGGCGGTGCAGGTGCTTGCCATGTTTTAAACAGTTCAGTTGTCCCAGGTATAACTCGGTGATGAGGGATTCAAGTGGATTCTGGCAAGCTCATGACTCCTTTTTCTGCACTTCCTTGTGCTGTGGGAATGCATCCCTTTTGCTGGAAGAGGAACTGCAACCCTGGAGCTCCTTTCTCAATAGCTCTGTCTAAACGGAGGGTTTGGGCTGTGTGCAGTTCATGGCTTAAAGCTGCTTTTAAAGCAGAGCATGTGTGTGGCTGTGAAATCCTGAGTCACAGCTCAAATGGCCAAGTATGGACTGTCCTGCACGTGCTGCCCTTGCGTGGTAGTAGCTGGAGATGGGAAGCAGAGGGGGATGGTCTTTAGGGCCCTTCCCACCTGAATCATCCTGGGATTCCAGGATACCAACTGCCAGCCCAGCAACAGGAGCCTCAGAGGAACCCTTCTGGCAGCATTTGGCTGATTTGTTCACTTGTTTGAGAATGTGCTATTTCAGCACAGGTCTAATGGGCTCATTTTTTTTTCTTTTTGTTTTTTAGCAAAAAAGACTTTTCTTGGGCAAAATAAGTCATTTTGGGGACCTCTAGAATTAGTAGAAAAACTTGTTCCTGAGGCTGCAGAGATTACAGCAAGTGTTAAGGATCTCCCAGGGCTGAAGTAAGTACACTCCTTTATTGCATGAATATGTAATATGGGTTTTATTGTGAGAAGGATCCTGAAGAAGAGAAGGAAGGGCAAACAGAAGCTTCAGGAATACATCTGTCAACTTCTGCAGATAAAGATGGATTGTTTCTCTCTTTATCAAGGATGTGCAGCAGGAGAGCACAGGATATATTCTTTGTTTGTTAAGAGTGTGGCAACTTATGGGCAGCTGTGCATTTACTGCTTTGTGCCTCAGGCATGGGAATACCTTTATTGAGCATTTATGAAGTCAGACTCAAGAGGAAGGGAATTAACAAGAAGGTGATAACAGTTTAAATAGTTTAAAGGCTGATGTAGGCAATTGTTCTTTTAAGTAACTAGGGTAAAGTGTATGTGAGAGGAAAGCTTAGGCATCAAGCTGGAGAAGGTAGTAGTTTGTGTTAAAGAGGGGAGGCAAAAAGCCACAGGAAGCTTGTATTACTTGTAAAAGTTTTGTAGGAGTTTCTGACATCACATTCAGGCTTGCCTATTTCATGGTAAAAGAAACTCTAAGGATCTTTGAGCTTGAAATAGAAAAAAATGGGTAAGGAAGCTTTTTGTATGAGTATCAGGACTAAGGATGGAGTCATCTTTGCTCAAAGAATAGGAATAGGTGGGTAAATTCAGTAAATTGCATTTGGGTTGATGTTCAGTCATGTACATACGGGCAAGTGCTGTTCTTGGAGATCTGTGCAGGACTCCTGCAGCAGCTGATGGGGTCAGTGCTGTGCCAGGGCTCCTGGTAGCTCCTCCTGTTGTAATAGGAAATGAATGGAACTGAAGAGCAGTTTGAGTGCATTTCTAAACCTTGTGTTCACAGTGAGCCTTTGCAAGTGCCAGGCCCTGTTAGTGAGTCAGCCATGGCTTGCCTGGGCTGCTGCAGCTGGTGCCAGGTGAGGTCAGACATCCAGGCCAGTGTGTTAGAGCAACGTGTGCCCCATGGCAGGGAGAAAAGAGCAGCAGGACTGGCACTCGAGCCCATGGCATCCTGTGAGGGCATTCAGGAGCAAAGCACCTGAGGAGAGCAGAACTGAGTTGGTGTTTCTGAGCTGTCTGGCCAGATTCCCATCCAGCCTGAGCCATGCCAAGGAGTGGTGCTGGGCAGCTGTGCTTGTTTGTTCATGTTCCTGTGTCTTAGGAAGAACTGGTTGTGACTCAGAAGGTGATGAGCTGAAGCAGCTGATCTGTCTGGCAGCATCCAGCAGGGATATAAAACCAGGGAAATCTTCTTAGTATGGCAACAAAAACATTAGGAGTTATTAGACAAACAGTGATGGCTTAATTGGTCTGGACCTATTTGTGCTTACATACCTTGTATTTCTCTGCACCAGTGCCAGTTCTGTCTTGGAAGTGCAGAGACTTGAGGTAGGGTGGGGTTAATAGAGCTGTTGGTGACTGTGCCTTGCAGGGTGTCTGGAAATGCTTGTTTCTGGCCTTTGCAGGACACCTGTGGGCAGAGGAAGAGCTTGGCTTCGCCTGGCTCTGATGCAGAAGAAACTTTCAGAGTACATGAAAGCCTTGATTAACAGAAAGGACCTTCTCAGGTGAGTGCTGGACTCAGTCAGGTTCACATCTGCTCTCTTGTAAGATCCTGATCATCTTTCCCTTCTCACTCCTCTCTGTCTCTTGTCCTGCATCCCACAGTGAATTTTACGAGCCCAATGCACTGATGATGGAAGAGGAGGGTGCCATCATTGCTGGCCTCCTTGTAGGACTGAATGTCATTGATGCCAACTTCTGCATGAAGGGAGAGGACCTGGACTCCCAGGTACTGGGGATTCAGTTAATGGGTTTGTTCTGCTCATTTGAACTGGAACATTCCTTAGTTTTGTGTAGCTTACTGATTCAGTCAACCCTTGCTGAAGTACAGCAGGTGCTGAAGTTCTAACTCTGAACTTGCACACCTGGTAACAGTGGGTTGGTCTTAGAAACCAAGTGTTTAATGCAAAATGCATTTTTTTCTTCTCCAGGTTGGAGTTATCGATTTCTCCATGTATTTGAAAGACGGGAACAGCACAAAAGGCAGTGAAGGGTAGGTGCACACACAGTTGTCTTGCTGCTCCCCTCTTGGGAATGTGTGTTCTGGTGTTCCAGGCTGCCCTGTTTCTTTTTTCCAGAGATGGTCAGATAACTGCTATTTTGGACCAGAAAAACTATGTAGAAGAACTCAATAGACATCTAAGGTAAAATGTGTGTTTTCTTGGCTCTTTATTACCTTATAGAACCTAAGACAACAGGAGTTTAAAAAGTGAAGGAATTACCGTAGGGTTTGTTCTCTTCAACAGTGCTACAGTAAACAACCTGCAGGCCAAGGTGGATGCCTTGGAGAAATCCAACACAAAGCTGACCGAGGAGGTAAGGGTCATGGAAAACCACCAGATGCTTTGGCCTTTGGGAGTTAGGGAGTAACCAGGGAGGGAGGGGTTCCTCTCAGATGTCTGAGGGGTGTTTAATGGTGGAACTGGAATAGCTGATCTGCCAAGGAATTTCACTGGCTGTCGCTACTGAGCACAAGCTGGAAAATCAACTGTATGTTGATGTAAATTTGCAAAAAGTAAAGGAAAAAAAGGCAGCATAAGTGAGATGTCCAGCCTGAGCATGAGAAACAGTGGGTATGTGAGACATAGGTGCAGTCTGTGTTTTAACACGGGTCTGCAGCTCATTACTGATGGCATCAATGTCATAAAATGTTTTGGGGTCAGTTCCCTGGCAAATGGGGCAGGGGGTCTTACCTGACGGAATGAGTGGCTTCTGGTGTGTTACCTGCCCAGTGGTGTGGTACCAGGAGATGAATTGCAATGGTGACTGCAGTGTTTGTGGGGTTTGGTGATGAAGGTGCCAAGTGAAGCCTGCCGTGTGGCAGGGGAGGCTGTGGTGACAGTGCCTGCACTGTGCCATGTGGTGGGCAGGTGCTGAGCTGTGTCACATGTCACAGCCCTGCATGGCTCAGGCCTGAGCTCTGCCAAGGACTCGCACTTGCATCTGGGAGATTTGTTTGGGTTTGTCACAGGATAGCATGGCTGATCCCTTGGAATGTCTCTGAGCTGCTCCTGTGCGTGAGCCTTATGTGAGTTGTGAGCTACAATACCAGAAGGAGTTTCTCAAATTCCCTTGGCTTTTGACCATACACTTACATTCATCTGTTGGTCTGCAGTGCTGTCATCCCTGGGAATTCCTCTGAGCTAGGCGTCCTGTCCCTAAGGGTGCTGTGTGCTGCTCGTCCTCTGCAGCTCAGTCTTCCACATCTGGTGGGGTCAAGAGAAAAAAAAACCCAATGAAGTATGTTGTTGGTGGGTTACTGTTGTATTTTCTTCCCAGCTCGCAGTTGCCAACAACAGGATCATTACACTGCAGGAAGAGATGGAGAGGGTTAAGGAAGAAAGCTCCTACATCCTGGAGTCCAGTCGTAAGGTTGGTGTGTGTGGGGCTGGTGGGGGATCATTGCTGAGCTCTGGGGCAGGCCCAGCCTGGATGCCTTGTTTGGAACAGAGTTTATTTCCTTGTGTGTCTCACACAGCGAGGTTAAAGGAATGGCAGGTGGGCCCTGTGCAGAGGGAATAGATAGGCCCTGGCCACAGGGAACACTGCCTGGCCATAGGGATGGAGCTGGGAGTGTGCGTGGAGCCAGGAGCTTCCACAGCTTATGGCTCACTGGGCAAGGTGTCAGGGGACATGAGGGAGGGGGGCAGGAAAATCAGGAAATAGGGGTTGTGCTGGTTTGTCCTGAATTGTTGCGGAATTCCAAGTGTTGGGAAAAAGCCAAAAATGAGGCCCAGTGAGGGCTGTCAGTACACAATACCAAGTGAACTGTGTCTATTACCTCAGGCCACCAAGGACAGAACTGCTGACGGGCAGGCACTGACCGAGGCACGGAAGCAGCTGAAGGAGGAGACTCAGCTGCGCCTGGTGAGGACTGGGAGGGCTCGGGGCTCACCCCACAGGGCTGCCAAGGGTCACTGCCATGCTGAGATCTTGTTTGATACATGTGAGGGGAGAAAAATGCCTGACCTGAGGGTATTAAGGAAATAGAATTTACTTAATACCTTCCTTAGACCCCTCAATACCAAAGACAGGCCCATATAGAATTCCTTGACTCTGCTAGCCATGCTGCACACCTGGCTCTGACACCAGACTGAAAACTGGGGAGTTGTTCTCCTTAAGGCATGTGCAGCCCACTCATGGGTAGGGACTGTGTGGGCAGTAGGGAAGGGAGGGTGGTTACCCCCTGGGTCATGAAGGGAGCTCCTGGAAATGCTGAGGGCTCCTTGTGTTCTAGGATGTGGAGAAGGAGCTGGAGGCGCAGATCGGGATGCGGCAGGAGATGGAGCTGGCCATGAAGATGCTGGAGAAGGATGTCTGTGAAAAGCAGGATGCACTGGTGGCACTCAGACAGCAGCTGGACGATCTCAGGGCTCTAAAGCATGAACTGTCTTTCAAGCTGCAGGTAGGGAGCTAAAGAAATGCAGGGAATTCCGGATGGAAGTGAGAGCTACTGTGCATTTATTCCTCCTGCCTATTGGAAAGGTGCTGGCTGTGGAAAGGACGCAGGCTGTGCAGTGCACTCCTGTCCTGCTGTGAGGACACTGGAATGTGACAGAGGGTAAAGGTGAATGCAATTTCTCCTGAACAGAAATCCATCATGGTCCAGGAATTGGTGTGTGAGTTGGGGGAAAGCATCCTGTGTGGTTTTGTGGTGTGAAAAGAGCCATGGGAACTTGTGTTCCAGCACAGTCTGGTGTAGAGGGCCCCTGGTTTAACTCTTGTGTGGTGACACAACTGGACTCTCCAAAGAGCAACACAATGTTCAGGGTAGATCCTAAAATCAGCTTAACAACAGGAAAGAGTTGCTTTTGCTCTCCTTGAGCCAGTGGCTTTGTTCAAAGCAGCTGGAATTTATTCAGTATCTTAATATTAGCAGGCACTGCATCATTCATTTCCCACATCATGGAAGCTTCGTGGATGGTGTCATTGCCCTGTTGTGGTGTCCAGATGGAGCCTGCACCTCTATGGCGGGACATTTATCTTGCAATACTGACCTGGCATTTGTTTTTCCAGCACTTTTTCCTGCGTCTTTGCCTTCTGCCCTGTTGTTTCATGTGCCAAATGATTGATGGAGGTTTCTTTGGGATTTCCTGCTCCTTACACAAACCCCTGCTGTTCCTTTTCCCAGAGTTCAGACATGGGAGTGAAACAGAAGAGTGAATTGAACAGCCGCTTGGAAGAAAAAACAAATCAGATGGCTGCCACCATCAAACAGCTGGAACAAAGGTAAGACAGGAGACTTGAGCCATGGTCCACTGGTGTGTCCTTTAGTGTAGTGTCCCATGGATTCAGAATGGGCCAGGGGAGAGTTCCAGTGCCCTGCTAGGGCTGCCTGAGGGGAGCAGCACCTCTGGGACTTGGTTAATGAGCAGCACATTCTGCTCCATTGGGTGCTCTCATTTTAGGGTTTCTATTGGGAATGGTTCTTAGTAATCAGGCTGGTTTTCTTTGTAAAAAGTTTGTGTTTGAAAACGTTTCATGATACCTACTCAGCTAATTCATGTGTTCTTTTTCTCTTGCTGTTCTTATTTTTTCCGTTTTCTCATCATCCTCATTCTGATTTACTTATACAGTGAAAAGGATTTGGTGAAACAGGCAAAAACCTTAAATAGCGCAGCAAACAAACTGATCCAGAAGCATCATTAGACATTTTTATGTCTGGCCACCTCACAGCTCTGACATCAGAACTCATTTTTGAGGGGAGAACTTGAGAATTGCTAAAAGCAACTGTTAAAACATTAATTGTCACCTAAAGTTGAATTGGAATTTGCCGAGTTTTTAAAATCAGTGAGTTTTTCTGCCGAGATTTAGTCGGGTTACAGATCCCCAGCCCTGCCATTTAAGCCGTGTTCAAGTACCAAGGAGCTGGCCGCTAAGCACCCCGGGCAGGCGCCAGGAGTGGGCGAGGTGGCCGTGCCCGGCTGTGGCCGTCACCGTGTGCAGCAGCACGGCCCTCGGCACGCGCGGCTCAGCCGGGGCTGCAGCCAGCTCGGGACAGTCAGCTCCTTTTCTGTATTGCCCTTGTGTGAAGTAGACGAGAAATGCATCCCTGGAAGTTGTTGACAGTAGTTGTGTGCGTACCCCCAGCCGTTCCCTGTTCTCTTCTGTTCTGTGGGTTCAGCCCCGAGTCCGAGCTGAGCGGGCGCGACGCTGGCCCGTCACTGGGAAGACCCGTAACCAGCCTGCCTGGATTCTGCCTTAGGGACTTGGGGGGAGGGTGGGGACTTATCCTTATTCCTTTAAACTTCATGTGTCCAGAATTAGTAGCTGTAGGTGTCTTAGAGTAACACAATAGAGTGGTAAGTTCAGTGGAAACCTCCTTCTCTTTGCATTGCTTCTACCTCTGCCAGGAATCCCTCCAGACATACCCTGTGGTCCTTCCTGAGCCAAGGAAGTGGAGGAGAGGTGTTTTGGGAGGTGTCTCCCCTTCCCAGAAAGGGAAGTTACCGGTTTTATAAAAAATAAATAATCTGATCTTTGTTACAAGGAAACAAAAACACATCAAAAAAAGAAGGAACCCAGTGTGCAGCAGCGGGAAGTGGAGATGGAAATTTGGTCCTTGCCCTTTTCTTGTCCGAGTAGTTGGTGGCTGAAGAAAGTTGCCTTTTACACTTCTTGCATTTTCTTCTGAGTTTGCCTTGCTTGAAACAAATGGAATTTGCTAATGGAACTAAAGAGCTAAAGCTTGGAAATGCCTCTCGATAGCAAAAATAATTCCCAGTTTAACACCCTGGTGCAAAATCTGAAGTAACTGTAGCTTGAACTATTATAAACTAACATTCTCTGATCACTGAAGTCTGTGTGCTGGCCTCTAGCAGGCTTTAGGTTTATAAGTGCTCCTCGAGATACTTTTCTCTTTTGGAAGGTCAGATTTGGGGAGTTTCTGTGTCAATAAGGGTTTTTTTGCTGTGGTGAGATGCCTGTAGTAATTCTTTGGTGCCAGTTCTCCCTTTGACCTATGGGACAGTGCTCCTTGAGACAGTCGGTGGCAAATGTGACAAGCACAGGAGGTGTTGGACACCTCGGTGTGTTTAAAAATCCCCGGGGCTCAGCCTGGTCCCCACGGGCAGGAGCGTGGGCCAGTGTGGGGCTCGTTGCCTGGGCTCCCAGCACAGCCCTCCATGCCCAGGCCGCATGCTTGGACCTATACACTCAACCCTCAGTAACCTGCTACTAGAAACTCATCCTAACTCCCTGGAGAAAAAAGAATCCTTAGGGAAAGGTGGAAGATTGGATCAAGGTGTGTGAACAGCTGGTTAGGGCAGGAACCCCCCTGGCCCTTAGCACAGTTCTGCTGTAGGGTGGTGAGGTTTGTGCTGAAATCAGACAGATCTGAGGATCTGGCTGCTTCTGATGTCAGGCCCCGAGTGGGAATGTGGTGGTGTACTGATGCCTGGGGCGTGAGCCCAAGTGTCCATCCATGGGAGAGACCAGGAATATGCACTAATTCTCAATAGAGTAGCTACAACCTATGTTGCAAGTTCCAGTTACCTGTGCAAAGCTGAAATGTAACATACATTAAACTCCAATTGGACTTAAAATTCTGTGTACTTGAGGTTTGCTTCGAATCTGGATAAAAGTGATGTTTTCTGTTTCTCATCTAATGGCTGTAAACCGTAGTGATAGAATAAAAACTATTGAAAACGAGAGCTTCTGCCTGGTTCACCTACATTTTGCTTTGCTTTCAACTATTTTTCTCCTTTCCATTGTTTATACCATTCTCTTTTTTTGGCTTTACCTTTTCACTGGGTTTTTTATTTGTTGGTTAAACTCGGTCTTCCTCCCCCCCATGGCTTTTGTTTTTTATCACAAGTTCATGTGGCTCAAATCCAGATTGCGACAGGCAGAGAAGGAGCGGCAGCTGGCCCAGCAGGACAACCGGCTCTTCAAGCAGGAGTTTGGGGACAAAATCAACAGCCTCCAGCTGGAAGTGGAAGAGCTCTCCAGGCAGCGGTGAAGAGACCCTTTTCCAACCTCTTTTTTGGGCTGTTGGGACTGTGTCTAGGGGAGAGCAGGCAGGGTGGTGGCAGAAAGAAGCAGGGGATGGAGAGGGAGTGAGCAGAGTCGTGTGTTAGCTGCCACGAGGTGTAACTCCAGGGAGGGAAATCCTTGGTAACAGCATCACCTGGACACTGGCACAGGCTGCCCAGAACAGTTGTGGATGCCTTATCCCTGGAAGTGTTCAAGGCCAGGTTGGACAGGGCTTGGAGCAGTCTGAAGGTGCCCCTGCCTGTGTGATTCTGTGATTCCGTGCTAATTGGAAATCCAAAGCTAACATTACCAATTTGCTGCTCCTTGTCAGGGATTGAGCAGCCGAGTCTCTGTCTGGAGCAGACATTGAAGGGGCTGCAGCAAGGGCAGTGATTTTGGCAGTCCTACATGACACACAGTACTGTGATGTGGTTTTTTTCCCATTTGAAACTGCTCTTAGTTTTGCTGGGAGCTGAAAAGAGACCTTGTCAAAAGCCATCACATTTTCCCCTGCAGCCTCATCACTTGAGCAGTGTCAGGGACACAGACAAATCTCTTTCCTTAAAATAGCAGAGCGTTTCCTGCAGCCTTGACATATCTGTGGCTTGTTGCAAGGTCACTGGGATGAATTCTGTGGGAGCATTGCTGGATGCACAGAGGCTTTTGTCCTTTCTTCCCCTCCTGGCCCAGCTTTTTGTTTCTTTTTTCAAAAAGCTGCTCTGACAATGATAAAATGGTTTTGGTCAGCAATTGGTGCAAGGTCCTGGGTGTGCATGGGGGAGCTTAGGAGGATATGAGTCTAGTTTTGCATCAGTTGGATGCTAAGTTGTGCCAGAATTAGATGGAGGACTTGTAGATTTTTCATCCTGACACACTGTGAGACAACTTTGGGTTCCAAGAGGCACTTTCAGCTCTTGAGTTAGGGGTGTGAAGAAAAGGTCAAACAGTTCATCAGTTGTCAATGCCAAGTGTCCCAAAACCATCCTTTATTCACAACTCCACCTGGCATTCCAGGAGCCACCTAGAACTGGAGCTAAGGCGGGAAAGAGACAGATGGTCTCACAGTCACCAGCGCAGCCAAGAAAGCAAAAAAGGCCCAAAGAATTGGCTCAGACAGGTAATGTGACTTGGGTTTTGGCTTGGGTTTGAGGTACACTTTGCCTTGGCTTGTTTGCTTTTACTGAGCTTTCTTGGGCAGTAAATGGTGGGTGTTCATGTGCCACAACCAGAGGAGCTTTGGGAAAATTTTTTTACACCCTGAACAGGCAGTTTGAGTTTTAGTGAGATCTGTGCAGTGACAGAGATGGCTTCTGCAGTTCTTTATGTCTCCCTGGTCTGCTTGAATGGGGCAGTTTTGTCCTTTTTAACCAGTATTACACAATTTCAGTGAAGTGCTTTAGGCCTTGTGGCTCAGCTGTGACCCACATCTCAGCTGGGGAGAAAGGGAGGATTCTTTTCTTTGCTGGCTGGGAAAGTTTGTCTGTGGTCAGCTTTTACAAAACCTCCTCAGCCCATCCTTGTTCTCAACCTCTGCTCTGCAAATAGGAACTGGTGACTGTGGTGTTTCTGCTAACAGGTCATAGGACCCCTGCCCACCTCCAAGAGGCACAGTCCCCTCTCTTCACAGTAGAGGGAAAGCACTGAGAGCTTCTCCCAGGGGAAACTAGGACCCAGATACCCCTCTGTGCCAAGGGGGCCAGAGCAGCATCCTAAAATAACACTGCCAATTCTCCCTGTGCAGTGTAGCAGGAATGAAACTGGAGTTTTTCCTCTAGTGCAGCTGATGGGTGAGTGTTTCCTTTTGGCAGGATGGGAAGCTCAAAATCCAGGAAGAAAATTCTAAACAGAAGGAGCCGCTTAGAGAGAACAGTGTCCTGCCACACAGGTAGGGAAGGACACAAATCTCATCTCTGCCTCTCCATTTCCAAGTCCTGCTTTCCCTTGCCCAATTTCTGTGCTGGCAGGGAGTTTGGAATAGTCCAGCTTCCCCTTATAAGAAGCATTTCCAACCTCATGCCCTTTGTTGAGTTCTCTGCTGCAGAGAGAGAAGTTCTGTTGCCATAAGTGCTTTCAGATGGGGAAAAGCTCTGTGTCTCTCCCATTTACCTTTGAATTTTGTTCTATTTAAATCTGCTGTTTACTAATTTTTCTGACTCAAGAATCCTTGGTAAGCCAAATGGAACTCATGTCCAGAGTATCTTTGGGGAGGGAAAGGAAGAGGGTCTTTGGACTTCCTAAAGAGAAGATGTCAGGGAAAGAGAACTTCAAGTGAGATTTTAAGAAGATGGCTGTGTAAAATTGTGGTTCAGGTCACTTGTTTCCAAGCTGATTTTTTACAGAGGAGGATTCTTGTTGCAGGAGAAGAGTATTTGGTTTTAGGAGTTAGAAGGCATTTTCAAAGCCCCTGGGCACAGCTCAGTGCTGAGGCTTTGGCTCAGGGATAGAACAGCTCATTGCAAGTGATCTGACTGGCAGGGCTCTGCTGCAGTGCCAGTGAAGAGGCACTCTCCATTGAGTTAATCAGTGAGTTAATCAATGAGTTAACCAGGAAAATATCCTTCTAAAAATAGCATGAAGCAGTTCAAATCTGCTTTCCCAGATACTAAAAACGTTCCAGGCCTGAGATGCTTTTTTACCCATTACACCTGGAGTGTTTAAGCAAGAGAGGGTCAGGTTGATGGTTTACAGGCCCTGTGGTGCTTTCTTGCTGTGTCTCACAGCAGGGGCAAGGATCAAACCTGCAGGCCCATGTTTTAAGCCAGTTTCAAACTGTTTTGCTCTAGCACCTCAACAGTCTTCTCTGTGTTCATGCTCCCTCTCTTCTGCTCTCATGAAGGCATTTTGCAATTTTTTCTTCTGCTTTTCCCATTGAACCAGGAGTGCTACTCAGAAATCTGGGAGGGTTTTACAAACAGGATAAGGGAATTCCCTGATGGCTCAGATGCTTTATTTCAAGGCTCTGGTGATGGGAGGCCTGCTCCAAGTGACGCTGTTGTTCCCTTGTAGGTCACCCAGCAGCACACAGGAAGAGCAGGTGGGTGATTCTCCTTATTGTTTTGCTCTTTTCCTGTAAATCAGCTGGACCAAAATCCACTCCTTTTGCTCCATGTGCCTGGCAAAGCACAGCCAGACCCCCACAGTGCCACTGGGATGCCTTGTGCTGTCTTGTCCACTGGGAACTTCTGCTGCTGTCAGCTCGTTCCCAGTGAAAACCATGTTTAGTTCCCCCCTTGTTGCTGCCAAGCTCTGCCCCCAGAGCTGTGTAAAGCAGAATGTCTTGGTTTGGGCTTTAGGAGCAGCTCTCGGGGCCTGGACACGCTGAGATCTGCCAGCTCTGCCAGCAGGAGGACAGCCGGAGCCAAAGGAAGGTAAGTCCTGGACTTGAACTGGCACCTCCCACACCCGGTGACTGTGAGTTCCCTCTGCTTCTTCTTGTGGGACCACAGATTGCTGCTGGTGACTTGTACCAAGAAATGAGCCTTTGCAGGCCCTGTGCTCTTAACAGAACTTTGTTAAATGCTGATAGGGTGATGGTTCCCTGCACCGCCCTGTTCAGTGGTTTGGTTTTCCTCCCCTTTAGCAGCTTCTTCCCTTCTTAAGCTCAGTGCTTGTTTTTCACTGCATTGATCTGCCAAGACCTCTCCTTGACTTCACTGTCCTCTTCCTGCGTTCCAGAACATCTGCAAGAACTGTGGGGGCACCTTCTGTGAAGCCTGCTCAGTGCACGAGCTGCCCCTCCCGTCCAGCATCAACCCCGAGCGCGTCTGCAACCCCTGCCACCAGCGGCTCATCCAGCAGTATTCCAGCAGCCCCTTGTAGGGAACAGGTGGCACAGAGGTGACAAACAGCAGTTGTAGCTAACGGTGTTTCTGGAGTTCTTCAGGGGGAATGTCAAGACACTTGCCTGTGTGCTTTGGAGGTCAAATGGGAAGCAGCTTCTTGGTGTTTACAATCTCCTGTTGCTGAAACAGCAGTCTGAGCCCTTCCCTGTACTAAAATCGGCCTGTGCTGGGGAGCACAGGGAATGTCACTTAGGGCAGCCCCAAGGTGTGCCTGAGCAGTCTCGGGACTCTGGGAGCCCCTGCCCAAACCAGAGCTGTTGTCCGCATGTGGAAGTGGGGAGCATTCTTACCCTGACGTGTGGCATGGGTGTGTGCTGCTGCTGAGCAGAGGCTCCCCAAAGGCCCAACAGGAGCATTGGTATTCCTCACATCTGGCTGCACTTGAAATCCCATTTCCCCTTTTCTGTTTGCCCTGGACAGGCTGGCTCATCCTGGGAACTCTGGGCGATTGTGTGAGCAGGGCAGGTAGGCCACCAGTGAACACATCCTCCCTGCATTTCCTTGGCTCAGGGCTCTGACCAGGTGCTTAGTCTGCACAGGGACACCCCAAACCAAGCTGTGAATGTTCTGTTCCCCCTCTGTGCTTTAGGGGCTGGGCCCAGTCCCCACTACACAGAGGTTTAGGGCCACTTGGATCCACCTCTCCACCCCGTGCACATGGAAATGTTACAATAAACCTGGCATTTCACTTTTTGTTGGATCAAAACTAAATGGGAACACTTTTCACCTGTTAGAAATTTTAATTGCACATACAAGTTGAGAGAGGTTTCATGGTTCCTGCCACATCATTTGTTGTTACCATTCCCTCAAGGGATTTTGTTAGTCTAAAAAGTGGTGGTGGCTTTCTCATGTCACAGGAATGTTGATTCCTTTTCCTGCTGGCACCTCCTGCAGTCTGAGACCACAGAATGTCTTTAGTTCATAGAAGAGGGATGCACTGGTGTGACAAATGCACTGGGGTTTGTACCGATGTTAGAGGGAAGTGGTTAATTCCTTGGGGGGAATTTTCTAGTTGTTAGATTGGCTGGAACCACATGAAAAAGCCTCTTGGAGCTGCAGTACTGACAGGGTTGGTACTGCTTTGTACCAGGAATCATCTCTCCCAGATCCCTTTAGGAGGTGGTATGTTCAGCCACCCAGCTTCTACTCTTCTCTGCTCTTCTGCCCCCCAGGGCAGCTCCCGTACCCATTTCCTTGCTGGTATCCCATGAAGTATGGCAGGAGTTGTAAACAGTGTTGAAATACCAAAAGCCTGGAATTCAGGTGAATTTCTGAGTTCTCTGAAGGGGTGAGATGCTGGAGGTGGCTGGAGAAAACACTGAATTTAGTGTCAGTAGTTCTGAGTAGGTACTGTACACATCCAGCAGTGTGAACTCCTGCACCCAACCCCAGTGTGGCTCATCCCCTGAGGAGAAAGTAAGACCCAGGCAGTGCAGAGAGAACATTAAACTGGAGGATTAAACTCTGTGGAGCAGGGAGGTGAGCACAGCACTGGTGGCTGGCCTGGCCCTTCAGAAGGTGGGAGCAGGACTGTGCTGGCTGCCAGCTCCCTCCATGATCAGGTACTCTGTGTGATGCCAGTGTGGGCTCACACCTGGATCTTGGGAATGGGGAGAGGGGGAAGTTTTCTGATGTTAATTTTGTTTCGCACAATAAAATAACTTGATCATCCATATCCTGCCTCCTGAGTGGTCTTTCCATCCCATTCCTCTTGGGCTGGAGGTATGGAGGGGATTCATAGCAACAGTGTGCACCTGTGTGAGGACTTAGATCACTCAGCTGTTTTAGTGGCAATCCCAGTGTTTTATTAATACAACCTGGTGCACCTGGAGCCCAGGAACGCTCCACCCTGCAGCCTTGGCCATTCCTGCTGCTGCTGCTGGTGCAACTCCCCACAGCCCATCACATTTATTACAATCTCTTACACAAGGCTGAACTAATCTTAGCTTGTCCTCCTCGATGAGTGGTGGCACTTGGACCTGATCTTCACATTCATACCCACGGAATGTGCTTGCTTGGCCTAAAAACAGGGAAGAGGAAAAACAGAAATCACTCACTCACTGTGGCTTACTGTTTTCCTTTTTTTTTTCCAATGCCCACTGCATTTTATTCCCAGATAATCCTCTATTATAATGCAATAGTACAGTTTGGCAGTAGTAAAACACCTCAGAGTCCAGGTGGGACGTGCTCAGGTGGGGCTGCAGCACAGGCACGCAAGGTGGGGGTGTTTAACCAACTGGAGTGAGCTGCCAAGGCAGTGTGGGATGCAGGTAAAAGGTCGGACCGTGCATCCTGAGCCTGCCCCCAGGCCTTTTCCCTGACCTGCATTACAAATCCAGGATGGCTGGGCTGCCCTCCCTGCTGCAGGGACCAGGGCTTGAGGAGCAGTGACTATCACCCCCCACTTTCTGAGGGGAATTCATGGAACAAGCTGTCTACCATCTTTCATGGCCACATCAAACCCCACCCCATCCAAAAGAATAATTACTATGAAGCCACATCTGGGAAATGGTTAGTCATGTTTGCTCTCCTTGCCAGGGAATATAACTCCATCAGAGCTTCTCAAGCTGTGGGACTGGTGCCTGTGACATCTGGAGCTGCAGGCTGTGGGATCCAGGCTGGACACCTGGTGTTAGGCTGGGGGGTGGTTCCCTTCAGCCTCACTATGTTTTACCCTGTGGGCTGCTTGGAATACCATCGATTGTGAGCCTGGGGTACACATTGCTACAAAGAGAGCAGGAGGGACAGATGGATGTGCTTACCAAACCTGCGCCTGTGCCACTGTCACTAGCAGTTCTCCTTTTCTTTTGGATGTTCCTTTAGGAACAATTCAATGGCAGAGCAGTCTGGGGAAGGGAAGAGAGGTGGGCTGAGTCAGACATTTGCCTGTGTTACATAGTATTTTTTCTTTTTTGTCTGCAAAGCCCATGGCACACCACGACTTGGAAAGCTATACTGGTACTCCCTCTGCACAGGGTGCAACAGTAGCTGGATGAGCTGTGCCAAAGCCCCTGAGGTCTCAGTCCCAGAGTTGTACGATCTCACTGTCTTTTTGTGACTTACCCATCTGTGACCCCTCCTTGGCCATCGCTGCGACTGCGTCCTCGTGGCTCTCGAAGTGCACATCTGCCTCTCCTGTGGCATCTCCATGAGAGTTGTATTCCACCAAGATCCTTGTGGGCCTCAGCGGAGCAAAAAACTGAAAAGCAGTAAAGGGAGAGGGGTGAGGCAGAAACAACAGTAGTGCACCCTATTCCCCAGAAACTCAATGCTTTTACTCCCAAAACCTGCCAGCCCATGGGGGGAATCTGAGCTCCTGAGCAGCAAAAGACTCCCTGATCCATCTGGGTGAAGCTGAGGCACTCCCCAGTCACCTGTCCCACCCCCTGTGAGCTCCTGGAACAGGAACTCCTGCCAGGAACAAAATCCTCACAGGGCACCCATGTTCTGTACACAACAGTGCAGCTCCATGAACACTGTCAACCTTCCTGTGCAGTCAGCTACTCTGAAATCTTTATATTCTCAATGGCTCCTCAAGCCTAGTGATGGATATTAACACATCCCAGCAAGCCTTAATCCCTTCTTATTCATGGAGAGGAGCAGATCCCTGTTGTGCCTGAGGCCACAGCTGTCCAAAGCCACAAGGCACTGAGGACTAACAGACACTAATTAATTAAAAGCCTGCAATTCCTGCAGCTGTTAACAATTAACTGAGGGTGTGCATGACAGAACCACACTTCATCCGTAGTCTCACTGTTACTCACATTTATTATGTCCTGGGCACTGGCTCGGGAAGGAAAACCCCTCATGTGGACAAAGTGCTGTGGTGGTGATGAGGCGTTCTTGGACTCTAAAACGTTCCTGGAGCTTTCTGTTCCTTCCCTGCACGACCCTGTGGAATGGAGGAAAAAACCATCACCAGTGCTTGCAATGCCCCCCTCCCTCATGTGAAAGCTGTGGGCACGTGGGGTGACACGAAGGGGCCTCGAGGAGCACTCACGACAGGGAGGGACTCACTCATTTCTCCTTGGGCATAGGAGTCTCCAGTGTCTCTCCAGCCCCTGTCTTCAGAGATGGATTCATATTCTCTTCTCGCCTTGGAATAGGCCATCAACTGCTGCTTGCTGTAGGGCACATGCCTCTGCATGTGGTGCTTTCTGCTCACGTACACTTCAATGTACCTGGAGCCCAAAGGGAAAGAGCACGTGGCACACCTGGCAGGGCTTGGAGAAAGCACCATCCAGGTAAGTCCTGCCTTGGCTCTGCTCAGGCACTGGAGTGAGAGCCCTGCCGTGGCCCGCCAGGGCACTGAGGAATTAATTCATTTCACTGGCACAGTTCTCTTTGAGGCCGTTTTTCCTTTGCTGCTCTTCTGCAAACTGATTTCTACAAAGCCCAAATCTAACACCCTGCCCAGCCCCAAAACAGGTCCCAGAACAGGCAGACCCACAAGATGTCACAGGAAATACTTCAGTGGAGCCCCTTAAGATTTTCCATTTGCCTATGAAATTGATGGGCTTTTAGGAGTACTGTTGAATCAATTTCCAGAGCACTGAAGAAACAGTGTGATGAAAAGGAAATAAGGACATCCAAGGGAGGGAGCCTTCCACCCTTCCTGAAGGGAGCAGCCAGAGTAAGGGAAGCTACCCTGTGAACAGGCTGACAGAGCTGACAGCTCAGCCCCCCCAAATCTCCACTCAGCAGTGGCACTACTGGAGGCCAATTCTGGATAAAACCAGGAAGAATGAACAGGAGCAAGCTGCCAGCAATTTTGAAAACCCCTCCATTTCTTGGCTAATCACATGGAAATGGAGGTGTGTGAGCCACATTGGATAAGTCAGGTCAGCTCTTGTTCTGACAAAACAAAATTAACAGTAGATTTGGAATTAAGCTCTACTCAAGAGGAGGAGAGTCCTATTAATTCAATTAATCAAATTCTGCCTGTGGAGAAGCTGTTTGCTTTTAATATGAGTGGAGAAGTTGACAAACAACGAAACGCAGCCTGGAAACAGGAAGAAATAAAAGGAAGTTGGTGTGCAGAAGGAGAGGAAAGGTTTGGAAAATGGTTTTGTATGTGGGGTGCAGAAAAAGTCTTACAGATTACTGAAGTCAGAAAACTTGGCAGGGAAAAGCAGCCTTGCTTGTTTGGGTTTTCTTTTCTGAGCACAGCTCATTTAAAAGCTGTGCAGATGTGGTGCTCACAGACAGGGTTTGGGGCCAGGCTGGGCAGTGTATAGGTGAATAGCTGGACACAATGATGTTAAAGGCCTTTTCTAACCTAACTGATATTATGACTCTGGGAAAAGGTGGCCTTGTCCTTCTGTTTGAGAGGAAAGAGGCTCTTGTGAATTAAGTGTGTGGCACAGGGCTCAGTGCTCTGGAATGAACTGGTTTAACTCCCAAAGGGGATGGGGTCACCAAAGAGGTGGGAGATGGTGCTGGCCAGCAGTCCCTGCTGGGAATGGACTCCAGCCAGGTCAGCTGTGCTTCACAGGTGCTCCTTGAGAGGAAGCGCCGGCTGTATCGGGCACTGGCCTACAGGGCAGGATCACATGTCTGAAGGAGGCACAGGATCCCTGCACAGACTGTGTCTGTAGAGTGCTCCCCACTCTGGAGGATGTCAATCCTTTTCATTGGGATGAGAATGCCTTCAGGCAAAGCTGGGACTTTCTGAGAGGCCCCAAAGTCCCCTGAACTATGAGCACTGCAGGTGCCTCTGCCCTCCTTAATTGCACTGTGAGTGTGAGATGAGCTGTTTCACCTGGCAGGAAGCTCCAAGTCACACAGGTGCTTCACATCGTGCTCCCCTACCCCTCTGAACCCCAGGGAAGTACCCACCTATTTCCCATATATTCCCTGTGCCGCAGCAGGGCCTTAGCCGCCATTTCCGGGGTCGCAAACTGCACGAAAGCTTCTCCTGTTCTTCTGTCTCCCCGGTAAATGAAAGCTATGTCTGTTATTTTCAAACCTAGAGATGGCAGGGGAGAAAAAGGCATTGACTGTGGAAAAAAATTGTGCTACAGCTCAGAAAGCCTTTTCTTTTTTATTCCTCCTTATTTTTCTGGTTTTTGACAAGCTAATTGGGCAGCTAAAGCAGTTCTGAAGTAACTGCTCATGCTGGCCTAAGTACCTTTTTTAAACTACAATTTTTTGCTTTAATGCAGTTTTCACAGAAGACTTAAATAAAAAAAGGAATCAATTTGAAGCTTCAAGTAAGTGAATCTGGGTTCTGGACAACAAACAGATCCAGAGCACAGTTGTTCTTAAAATTTTCCCTTATTACCATAGTTTATTCCTGTGTTTTTTAAAACTCAAGTCAGATTCATTGAATTTCACTTTTTGTGCTGCAGAAGGTCATCTTGGGGAGCCAGGGCCTAGACTGCTCCAGCACTGAGCATGGGACAAGGATTCAAGTGGCATATGTGACCTGCCCATCCTGATGTCACAGCTGTGAACACCCACATTGCCTTCACCTGGGCTGTAACTATCACCCAAGCCTTTTCCCTTCTCAAGAGTGCCAAATTATGCACTGCTAGCAATCCAACTGCAGATCACAACATCTGGTCCCCTTCCTTTGCTTCCCCCGGCCCCAAATCAGAGTGCTGAAAGTACTGACCCTGGGCTGGACCTGCACAAGGTCAGAGGGACGGGGAAACTCTGCAGGGTGCTCAGAAAGCCTGTGTGACTTCTGGGGAACAGCAACTCCTTGTGGTGTTTAAGGTGTGTGAGGCTGCACGTGCTTTGCCTAGTCCCTTGAGGAACAACAGCATCAACTTAAGGCAGTAAAGGAAGAGCATGGCCCAGGCTGAGTTACCTGAGAAGAAATCTGCAATGTCCTCCTCGGTGGAGGTGAAGGGGAGGCCTCGGAGCAGCACAACTCCGTCGCTCATGGCCTGTGACTCGTCCCGCAGGTTCTGCAGCAAGCCCTCCACATCGCTGTCGTGCACTTCAAAAACTGCAAGGAACGCGGCCGTGGAGCCTTTTCCCACGTGGCACTGCATGGCAGTGCTCTGCAGGCATGCTCCTAAGGCAGCTTTCACCCCCTGCAAGGCTCCATCCTGTTTCCTCCCCCACCCCGTGCTATGTGGTCCTGCCCCTCTGCTTTCCCTGCTTTTTCCATTTTGGTGCCTCGCTGGCTGATCTGCTGCTCAGTTCCACCCCTGTGCCTCCTCCCTAAGCAAGGAGTTCTCATTCCCCAGGGGAGTTTTACTGCAGCGTAACTGCTGCTGCTCCAAACCCACCTTTCACATAGCGTGGGCCCATGTACCTCAGGTGCTTCTCCAGGGCTCTCTGGACATCTGCCTTGGACTCCAGCTCGATCAAGGCATCCCCCCTGCGCCTGCCATCCCTGTTTAAGAGGAAGTGTATCCCGTTCTCACCGTTTCGTATTCTACAGCCTGGAAACCAAGGGACACACAACACAGGAACATACAGGACTGCATCAGAAAAGGGGGATCTCCATGTCCTGGCAACAGGGCTCAGGGCTCAGCCCCTCAGCACTGCAGAACAAAGGGTAGAACACCTGCATTTCTAACACGAAACCTAACACCAAACTGACTCACTTTAGTCTGGTAGGCTAACAAGTCATTTAAAACCTTGCATCTGGCCCCTGTGAGGATGCAGCATCGTGTGACAGTAGGGAGGATCTGCCCTACAATGGTACGTAAAAGCTATGAATTAGGATCAGAAAACAACCCTGCAGTTTAAGCTAATTAGTAAAAACCTCCAGTTCCTTAAAAAGAGAGGAATTTGGGCCACCCATATTGGCCTGTAAGAGCATCACTTGGAACTATACTGCCTTTGCCGTGGAGACACTGATTAAGGGAAAGACTCGTCCAATTAAATTCAAGAGACCATAAGGATGAGCTTCTAGTCAGTGTCCATCAGCTTGGATGTTGACTATTCCTTTTATATTTGTCAGTTGTGAATAATTTTGCAGTAATAACAAGACCTCATCTTTCTCTGGCTAACAATCTAAATNGTGTCCGCCGCTCTGCCCGCGCTGCGGCTCCCCGGGGCGGGGCGGGCGTTCGCGGCTGACACCGCCGGCTTTTCCTGTCACTGCTATCTTTTCCTGTCACTGAGCTGTGGCTTAGAGGGGCCTGGGTTGGAACGGAACTTAAAGATCATCCCTGCCTCGGGGAGGGGCAGCTTCCACTAGGCCACGTTCCTCCAAGCCCCCTCCATCCTGGACATGAACACTTCNAGCTGTTTGCTTTTAATATGAGTGGAGAAGTTGACAAACAACGAAACGCAGCCTGGAAACAGGAAGAAATAAAAGGAAGTTGGTGTGCAGAAGGAGAGGAAAGGTTTGGAAAATGGTTTTGTATGTGGGGTGCAGAAAAAGTCTTACAGATTACTGAAGTCAGAAAACTTGGCAGGGAAAAGCAGCCTTGCTTGTTTGGGTTTTCTTTTCTGAGCACAGCTCATTTAAAAGCTGTGCAGATGTGGTGCTCACAGACAGGGTTTGGGGCCAGGCTGGGCAGTGTATAGGTGAATAGCTGGACACAATGATGTTAAAGGCCTTTTCTAACCTAACTGATATTATGACTCTGGGAAAAGGTGGCCTTGTCCTTCTGTTTGAGAGGAAAGAGGCTCTTGTGAATTAAGTGTGTGGCACAGGGCTCAGTGCTCTGGAATGAACTGGTTTAACTCCCAAAGGGGATGGGGTCACCAAAGAGGTGGGAGATGGTGCTGGCCAGCAGTCCCTGCTGGGAATGGACTCCAGCCAGGTCAGCTGTGCTTCACAGGTGCTCCTTGAGAGGAAGCGCCGGCTGTATCGGGCACTGGCCTACAGGGCAGGATCACATGTCTGAAGGAGGCACAGGATCCCTGCACAGACTGTGTCTGTAGAGTGCTCCCCACTCTGGAGGATGTCAATCCTTTTCATTGGGATGAGAATGCCTTCAGGCAAAGCTGGGACTTTCTGAGAGGCCCCAAAGTCCCCTGAACTATGAGCACTGCAGGTGCCTCTGCCCTCCTTAATTGCACTGTGAGTGTGAGATGAGCTGTTTCACCTGGCAGGAAGCTCCAAGTCACACAGGTGCTTCACATCGTGCTCCCCTACCCCTCTGAACCCCAGGGAAGTACCCACCTATTTCCCATATATTCCCTGTGCCGCAGCAGGGCCTTAGCCGCCATTTCCGGGGTCGCAAACTGCACGAAAGCTTCTCCTGTTCTTCTGTCTCCCCGGTAAATGAAAGCTATGTCTGTTATTTTCAAACCTAGAGATGGCAGGGGAGAAAAAGGCATTGACTGTGGAAAAAAATTGTGCTACAGCTCAGAAAGCCTTTTCTTTTTTATTCCTCCTTATTTTTCTGGTTTTTGACAAGCTAATTGGGCAGCTAAAGCAGTTCTGAAGTAACTGCTCATGCTGGCCTAAGTACCTTTTTTAAACTACAATTTTTTGCTTTAATGCAGTTTTCACAGAAGACTTAAATAAAAAAAGGAATCAATTTGAAGCTTCAAGTAAGTGAATCTGGGTTCTGGACAACAAACAGATCCAGAGCACAGTTGTTCTTAAAATTTTCCCTTATTACCATAGTTTATTCCTGTGTTTTTTAAAACTTAAGTCAGATTCATTGAATTTCACTTTTTGTGCTGCAGAAGGTCATCTTGGGGAGCCAGGGCCTAGACTGCTCCAGCACTGAGCATGGGACAAGGATTCAAGTGGCATATGTGACCTGCCCATCCTGATGTCACAGCTGTGAACACCCACATTGCCTTCACCTGGGCTGTAACTATCACCCAAGCCTTTTCCCTTCTCAAGAGTGCCAAATTATGCACTGCTAGCAATCCAACTGCAGATCACAACATCTGGTCCCCTTCCTTTGCTTCCCCCGGCCCCAAATCAGAGTGCTGAAAGTACTGACCCTGGGCTGGACCTGCACAAGGTCAGAGGGATGGGGAAACTCTGCAGGGTGCTCAGAAAGCCTGTGTGACTTCTGGGGAACAGCAACTCCTTGTGGTGTTTAAGGTGTGTGAGGCTGCACGTGCTTTGCCTAGTCCCTTGAGGAACAACAGCATCAACTTAAGGCAGTAAAGGAAGAGCATGGCCCAGGCTGAGTTACCTGAGAAGAAATCTGCAATGTCCTCCTCGGTGGAGGTGAAGGGGAGGCCTCGGAGCAGCACAACTCCGTCGCTCATGGCCTGTGACTCGTCCCGCAGGTTCTGCAGCAAGCCCTCCACATCGCTGTCGTGCACTTCAAAAACTGCAAGGAACGCGGCCGTGGAGCCTTTTCCCACGTGGCACTGCATGGCAGTGCTCTGCAGGCATGCTCCTAAGGCAGCTTTCACCCCCTGCAAGGCTCCATCCTGTTTCCTCCCCCACCCCGTGCTATGTGGTCCTGCCCCTCTGCTTTCCCTGCTTTTTCCATTTTGGTGCCTCGCTGGCTGATCTGCTGCTCAGTTCCACCCCTGTGCCTCCTCCCTAAGCAAGGAGTTCTCATTCCCCAGGGGAGTTTTACTGCAGCGTAACTGCTGCTGCTCCAAACCCACCTTTCACATAGCGTGGGCCCATGTACCTCAGGTGCTTCTCCAGGGCTCTCTGGACATCTGCCTTGGACTCCAGCTCGATCAAGGCATCCCCCCTGCGCCTGCCATCCCTGTTTAAGAGGAAGTGTATCCCGTTCTCACCGTTTCGTATTCTACAGCCTGGAAACCAAGGGACACACAACACAGGAACATACAGGACTGCATCAGAAAAGGGGGATCTCCATGTCCTGGCAACAGGGCTCAGGGCTCAGCCCCTCAGCACTGCAGAACAAAGGGTAGAACACCTGCATTTCTAACACGAAACCTAACACCAAACTGACTCACTTTAGTCTGGTAGGCTAACAAGTCATTTAAAACCTTGCATCTGGCCCCTGTGAGGATGCAGCATCGTGTGACAGTAGGGAGGATCTGCCCTACAATGGTACGTAAAAGCTATGAATTAGGATCAGAAAACAACCCTGCAGTTTAAGCTAATTAGTAAAAACCTCCAGTTCCTTAAAAAGAGAGGAATTTGGGCCACCCATATTGGCCTGTAAGAGCATCACTTGGAACTATACTGCCTTTGCCGTGGAGACACTGATTAAGGGAAAGACTCGTCCAATTAAATTCAAGAGACCATAAGGATGAGCTTCTAGTCAGTGTCCATCAGCTTGGATGTTGACTATTCCTTTTATATTTGTCAGTTGTGAATAATTTTGCAGTAATAACAAGACCTCATCTTTCTCTGGCTAACAATCTAAATTTTCCTTCTGTTAAGTAGTCATGAACTAATGGTCTCCACACCAGCATGCAGAACAGTTAGGGAGGAAAATGAACACCCATACTATCAAAGAAGGTAAGGACATCTTCCTCGGTGCACGAGAACGGGAATCCTTGTGCCCTGACGAGGTAGACCGTGTCGCTTTCCGCCTTGGGTGAGGCGGGCTCCTGCTCTGAGAGGCGACCTTCGTGGGACGGAGCATCTGTGACCTGTCACGGACACACGAGGAAAGCCCCCGAGTGAGAAGCGGGNACTTCGGGCAGCCACAGTTTTTCTGGGCAACCTGTGCCAGGGCCTCACAGGGAAGAATTGCTTCCCAATATCGCATCTAACCCTTCTGTCATTGTGAAGCCATTCCCTTGTCCCCTCACTCCAGGCCCTTGTAAATTATCTCCAGCTTTCTTGCAGGCTGCCTTCAGGAACTGGAAGGCCGCAATTGGGTCACCCTGAAGCCTTTTTTTCCAGGCCGAAAACATCCTAATTTTCCTATATTTTTCTCATAGCAGAAAAAGATAATCTTGCTAACCATGGTGGCCTCCTCTGGACTTGCTCCAACAGGTCAATGTCCTTTCAGTGCTGAGGACCCCAGGGCTGGATGCAGCATTCCAGGTGGGGTCTCACCTGAGCAGGGCAGAGGGGAGGAATCCCCCCCTCCCTCCTGTCCACACTGGGGATGAGCCCAAGACACAGAGGGCTTCTTGCAATACCAAGTTTCAAGCTGTGCTTCATCACTGCCCAGCCTTTTACACCCCTTCCCTGGAGACTGATTTTCCAAGAGATATTATTTTCTCCCCCTCACTCCCGTCCCTGCTTGAAGGGCTCAGAGGCAGCACTGGCTGAACCTGTTGGTGAAGAGTATTCCCCTTCCGGGGGTTCTGGGAATACAATCCTGCTGCCATTGCTGCATCCAAGAGGGATAAGGGGGGAAAACCTGGCACTGGCTTCTCCTAACTGCACATGTGGGGAAGATAGCTCGTGATGAACCCAGAAAAAAATTTTTAGGATGAAGCAAAATGAGTAGGAAAAGGCAAGCCAAAATCCCAAACCCCAACAGCAGAGGAACCCAGGGAGGGGCTGGGGAGGCCCAGATCCAGGGTATTCAGGCAGGTATCCAAGAAGCTGTTCAGGAGGAGGATGGGCCAGGCCAAGCAGGCCAAGCACTCCAGCATCAGGAAGATCATGACAGCCATGACAGCCAAGATATTCCACCCTTTTCCAGCACCCTGCAGCTGTAGCCTGGGGATCACCAAGTAAGAGTTGCAATTTCAAGCTACTGCAGACTATCAAACCCAAAATGCAGTCTCAGATTTTTCAGCAGAAGTCTTTCATCCCGTTGTGCTGCCCACACACTCATTTATCAGAAGCCTTGAGCGTTTCTTATCACCATTTTGAAAATGTGAACAAGCTACTTGATGTCACCCTCTTGCTGCTGGCTGATGCTTTTGTAAACTATTCCTTGTAACAAATTTTCACACGACAGACTATAACCCTGAGAATAGCACAGCCTCTTGACAACAGCACTCTCAAATCAACCCTTCTGGGTTTTCAAGGTAATTCACATATTATGCACATTTTCAAAGGAATGTTGACCTCGGTGCCCAAGTGTTTCACATTCCAGTCTTTCATACCCTACTTGTCAGGTTTCTCTTCAAAACCTTCTTTAAATAAGCAAGCAAATGTTATAGGAGAAAAAAAATTAAGATAACTATAGGAATTCATCTTGAGCACTTATCAAGATCGAGATTGGCTTTTGTGCTTTCAGTTTAACTGAATAAGCAGATCCCTAAATCTTAGGGAATGCTGGGGACATTCTTCTCTTGTGACCCAAGCAGGGTGCAAGGAAGAGTGTCTTGAAGGAATGCACATCTTCCACCCATTTTCCTTTGATTTGCTTGCTTCCCAAGTACAGGAAAAAACACCCACTGCTGCTTGTCTGGCAGCTTGTCAGGTTTGTGAGAGTTACCTTTAGAGGGCACCGTGTTGTTGGGCAACTGCTGGCATGGAAGTTTCCATGGAATCTCAGAGCTTCCTTAGTTACATGACAAATCAGAGCCTGTGCACCTACAGTAGAATATAAAGGTCATCCTAGGACAAGAGAATTTGCATTTATTCACTTTGACAGAATTGCTGTTAAATGAAGTTGGCTTCAGGAGAGGCAATCCGCCTCTGTAAAAACATAAAATCTCAGGAGATGCTTCCATACTGCTGTGGACCAAGAATTTCTCTGCCTTGGAGAATTTATCTACCCAGAAGGATGCCTTTTTCTTAAATAATGCTGAACAGGTTGTTGTTAAGAATAACCGATACCAGCTATTCTTTAGTCTGAACATACTAAAAATGATGATCAGAAAATCATGGGATGTGATACTAAAACAAGTGCTTATCTTATATATAATTGGGAAACATTCCTTAGCCCTTGGTGTAATCTGCTGTCAAGAAAAACGGACCTTCTGTTCTCTTGTGGTAATTTCCAAAATTATTTACACATTGCGTTACTTTTCAAAACAAAATGTTGTTTCCCTTTTTTGCATTCCCGACCCTCTATCCGTGTCCAGCTTTGTGATCTCGTTTTTTTAACACAGCTTTCAGCTGGAATGTTCTGTGTTTACCGAGCTGTGCTGGAAAGCTGAGAACTTCAGCTCGGGACCGAAGCACGTTGCCAGCCGGAGGGCCCTTCCAGAGGAATTCTTTAGGCTCTGCAGCGCGCTGGGTAAACGGAGATGACAGAGGCGAGGCCAGGGGGGCGGGCCGGTCCTTACGTAAGGCCGCAGCTCCCTGCCAGCCCCTCGGGTCGAGGAGAGCCCTCCTTGTGACCCTCGGCCGTCCCCAGCAGCCCAGTATTGATGTGAGACATAAAGCCCGCTCGTTACATAAGCGTCTCTCCTGGGCAAGTATTTCCTACTGCAGTAACCGACGTTTAATTTTAACTTGCCGCTAAAATAAAACGTTCTGTGGGTAGAAGGAAGTGTATGGGTGGGAATAGAGAATGGAGGTTATTCGTGTCCCAACAGGAATGTGCCAGAAAGATCAGTGATGTATTTCTGTTTGATAAGTGGCCAACTTAGTCTGACAGCATCTGCTACGAAGTGCCCCAAGACCCATTCCACACTTTAGCTCACACAGCCAAAAGGAGAATTGCAGACGTCGTGAAATGCTTTTTAATTACGCCTTTGCCGCCCAGTAAAACACTGGATTTTAAAGGTGCCCTAAAAACAGTAGTGTAATTTTAATTTACTTAGAAATGCACTGACCTGGCGTTTTGACTAAGTCTGAAGGACAGAGACAGAGAGTGGAAAATGCAGTTTCAGCATTTAAGAACGTGAGGGAAGCAGATGACTGTCAGTGTGGCCAGCTAAGGTGTTAGAGCTGAAACCCCTGACGTGTCCTATGGAAAGTTACTGTTGCGTGGGGTTGTAGCCTGTTTTGAAGTGCTGAATTCGCCTGATAAATCTCGAAGTCATCAGGTTTTCCTCTGGCCTACCTGCAGCAGTGTGAGGTTTTCGGGATGGCCGAATCCTCTTGCGGCAGGAGAGAATCCCTGGGGGTCATGCTGCCTCTCCTGCCCGCCTCTCCAAAATCTGGCTTCTTACTGACCTAAACAGAGCCAGATTTTGCGTGGAAATTATACCCTGGGATTGCAATTTCTGCCATAAAGAGCACTGGGATGTGACTGTATCTGCCTGCTTCTTTAAAAAACTGCAGTCTTTTTACCTCAGCAGTTTAAGGTTTTTTTTACCTCCGCTGCCCATAGCGTCACCTGAGGGGCGCCCACCGCTTGCCCTCACCAGCTCAGTTAGAAATTGTGAACGAATCAAATATTAAGAAATATCAGAATCACTTTTGTCACATTTTGCTTAAAAACGGGCTTAATGAGGAGGGCAGCAACGCCGTTTAATACCTTTCTCTTCTTTTTCTGGTGGTGGTGGTGACCTGTGGGCGGGTACCTGGCCCCCTTTGTCCTGAGGGCCGAGGGGGAGGCTGAGGGGAGAAGGGGGGCTCTGGAGGGGCAGGGGCTGTCCGCTCCCAGGGAAGCCTCGGGGGACGTGGTGGTTCATGGCAGTCTCTGAAGAGAAAGAGAGCTCTGGAGGGGCAGGAGATCCCCGTTTCCATGGAGGTGTCTGGGGGCACTCACACGGGCGTCTCTGAGGGGCCGGCGCGGCGGCATGGCTGTGAGGACGCCTGAGCGGGATGGCCTTGCCCGCGGCCATGAAAGGACTCCTGAGGGGGAGCCCCACGGCCACGACGGGNTTTGGAGGGCGGGCGAGCCGGGCTTCCCCTTCCTGCTCGGCTTCCCCTCGCCGATACGAGTTTGAAAACAGCCACAGATCACCGGCCCGGGGGACCTCCCTGGCGAAGGGGTGTCGCTGTGTAGGCTATAGCGGGTTCGGGGTCAAACACCCACCCGAGGGGTCTCCCCGAGCTTTTATGATATTTTCGTGCGGGTTTTTCGTTTCT
>VXBS01004405.1:0-185737 GCA_013400255.1 Sitta europaea | reverse complement strand
CCCCCCCCCTTTGCCTGTCTATCACAGCACTTTTTCACCCCCTTGTCCGCCGGTGCCGAGGTGCCAGCGGTGCCTGTCCGTGCTGTCGTGCCCGCCTCGGTGACACTGCTGTCCCTTGGTGAGCTGACTCCCAGTTCGGGGCTCGGAGAGGATTGTCCTTGTGCAGCGGGAAGGTTTCCCGTGTGGCAGCGAACCTGTCACGTAGGTTTGTGGTCGGGGGGCCGGGCTGCGGCTTGTCACTCTGACAGCCAGCACGGTGCCTAAAGCTGCGTTCTCCCGCGGGCTTCCTTGTTGTCAAATAACAGGGGGATTGTGCTTGGATAACGCGGCGTGCGTGGGGCCCCCCTTGCCCGGGCCTTGTCCGCTGACAAATCCCTGCCTATTCTTCCCTGTTGCTAGGGCCAGAGACATATAAAGCTGCGTGGGGGGGGGGGAAATAAAATCAAGGGTAACCATTGTCTTCTCTGCTTATGTAGACCACTATAAAAAGACTGTCTTGTGAGGCGAGTCACTGAATTAGTACAACTCGGTTTTGACAGCAATTGTTATTTTCAGTGCTGCGGTTTTCTCCTTCTGATCCGTACCTTCCTTTCTGAAAAGATTTTGTAGACCTCTCCAATGGTTGAATAGGTTATCCTAAATCTTTACGAATCACTCAAAAATGGGAATTGGACTAGAAAATATCTCCAGTAACAAAAGAACACTGCTTGGTAAGTTCACTCTAAAAGGAAATTATTGCATCGTTGCAGGTGCTTTAGCTTGCATTTCCAAGGAAAAAAAAAATAAAGATAGTTCTGGTGGGAGTGCCATATGGTAACATGCTTGTGTTATCCTCTGCTGGCAAGACTTAGATGAAAAGGAAGCTAGATGAAAACCATTTATTTATAAAAGGAAAAGATTCAGATTTATTATTGAAGTTCTGAAATTGTCTTTTCTTTAAAAAAAACCCCACAGAACCCCTATCTTTGGATTAGTGAATCCCTCTCTGAAGATTCCAGCACAGTGTTTTTAAATCAATTTTTAAAAATTGATTTGAGTAGTTGTTGCCTGATCAGTCTTGGAAGGACGAGGAGCTGCTGGAGGTGAGTGAGGGTGAGTGGCCATTGTTGGGGACACATACACTGGTGAGTGAATGCCAAGTTAACTTGTAAACCAAACTGGGGCAAGACATGCTCTTCCTTCTCTGGCTTGTTCTACAGCACAGTGGAGCCTGGCAGCTGCTTCTGATGCTCTACATGGTTTGTTGTTGTTTTTTTTTTAAAAATTGAAGTCATACTTTGTGTGTAAAGGAATGTGCAGAAGGCGTAGTGAGGCATTACATTTTTTTTTCCCCCTTTACATCTCTTGCCGATTAATACCACAATCAGAGCTGATGGGTTTGTTTCCAGATTGACAAGCAGTGTGGCCTTCCCAATTCTTCAGGCTGCTCCTGCTCTTGGAGAACGTCAGGGCTGTTTGTTTTTGTCCCTTCCTCAGCTTCCCGAGGTGCCGAGTTGCTGCTCCTTGTCCAAGGAATTCCCTTCATAATGTGGGCAGTGTTGTAGCTGAGTGCTTTGTGAGTGCTTCTTCCATACTTGTGGAGCTGTATTTATCTCAAGGATTCCCCCAGAGGACCAGTAGGCACTCCAAAACGAATTTGCTCATGGAAAAATCAGCATGTAGGCATTTGCAAACTGTTAGAAATGGGAAATACAGCGAACATCCAGATATTTTCTCCCCTGTGTTTCAGTGTATTTATTTACTTCAGTTTTAGCTTGAGGAGCATAAGGCTGTGGGATCAGGGCAGGGGCTCTCCACACAGGAATGTGTTAACATAAAACCAGCTGCTTGACCCCTACCATTAGTGATGTGTCTAGTTCCTGGTTGTTGTTTTGTTGTTTTTTTTTAAGTACCAGGATTGAGAAGTCTCTCGAGTTTTCCCACAAGTAAATTGGAGAGAGAGCTGTAAAACTATTGCCATCTTCCCAAAGAATTTCTTTTAAGCCTTGTTAACAGTAATTTTGAGTTTCGAGGAAAGCAGGAGTATTCCATAGCAGTAGGGTTTAAATGGAATGGGGTTTAGGGTGTCAGATAATATAATGCTGCTGCCTTATCAGTGAGGCTGGAGGCAGAGAGCAAGGAAGCTGGTGCCTGGCTTTTATTTCTGCAAGAATGAGTCTGCCTCGGAGTCACGGAGCTGTGCAGACCAGTTCAGGCTGCGAGATGTCTGCACTTGGCCTGGCACTTAGAAAAATGTTTCCCCCTTCTGCTGTGTTTTGGGAGCGTAGTAGGGGAAGTGAGTGATTGTTGCTTCTAAATGTTGCTAGATAGCTCCTTCTCAGATAGAAACATTCGTTTGGAATGGAAAAAAAAGCATAGGAAGAAAGGCATTGTTCAGTGTGAAAGTTGTGTTTACTACATGGCAGTGATGTCCGGTCTTAATTGCTTCCTAATTGGTTGTTTTTATGCCACGATTGTTTTCCCTTGTTTGTTCTTCCCTCTTGGTGTTTGCAGCGTAAGTGAGCCAATGCCATTCGCTGTTTGCAGGGAGGAGTGGTGGAACAAGGATCAGTTTTGGGGGTGATTTCTGTGCTGGAGAATGTCTGGGATTTTCTTCTTGATCAAATGCCTTTGCCACCCTTTACTTTTCAGACAGGGCTTTGGATTTAGGGCCTCTTCGTGGCAACAGCCATGGGGTTGCAGTTCCACCTCACAATTCCACAGTTCTGAACATACAGAGCCTTTTTTTACCTTGTTTGAAAAAGGGTCAAATACTAGAAGCATTTGTCCTCTGGGCGGTGGGTGGCTGGAGTGTTGCAGAGGCTGACAGAATGAAGCTGCTTGCTTTTCTTAGGGGAGTAAATAAAATAACCGTATTAAATTTGGCCACTTTAAGTCTTCCCTCGTAAGCAATAAGGCAGATCTTGCTGCCAGAGCTATCAATAAGCCTCTGACCCACAAATCAGCCTAAACCACAGGATGTGCTTTGCGATGCTTTTAGCACTTGTAAACTAAGCCACTTCCTATTGGAATTGTGCTGTGATGAACTTGCTGTTTGGCTTTTGTGCTTTTTTGGGATATTTTTTTTTCCTCCTTTTAAATACACAGGGAGACTGTGGGTTATAAATTCAGCTGCTCTAAAATCTGTTTTCAACTAGAACTGAGTATAACTATTACTTTTCACAGGCTTGGTAAAATTTCTCCAGCCTTTTCGTTTCATGACATGGGATTGTGAGGATCCAGTGCTTTGTTTGGTCATCTGTATATATGGATTTCCCAGGGCACTGCTGCTTGGGTCAATATTTTGAGGAGGGGATGTGGAAGAAGGGAACGAGAGCTGAGGATTTGCATGTATCCATGCAGCCTAAGTTGGTTCCTGGAGAATAAGTTTGAATTAACTTCTGATTTCTTACTGAGCTTAGATAAAAAGTGTGGTGCATCTCAAGTATCTCTGTTTGCATCGAGGCTTCTCTTCCCATTTCAAGTCTGTAGCCTGAGTCAGCAGTCAGTCAGTTCACCAGGAGGAGATGGTAGTCTTGTGTGTCTGTCCCACCCTGAGAATTCATGAAGGTAACAGTAATTTTTGGCTTGCAAATATATTTTGGTACTTCTAAAAGCAGTCCATGGAAGTGAATTCACTCACACTTGTCTTTTTTTCCCCCTGAAATCCAGCTGTGACCTTAGCTTCTTGTCCCAACTTTGCTTCTGGCTGTTTGCTGCTGTGTAGGGACACTTGTACCTTGTTCACCCTCTCTTCTCTTCCTTCTCCAGTTCACAGCTGTTCCTTGGCAGGAATCCATTCTCTTTGCTATTCTTACATACCTGAAGAGTTCCAGCCCATGTTCCACTTCAGTTTTAGTTGAGGTTTGCTTGGATTTTTTTGTTGTCGTCTGTCCTTGTCCACTTCATCTTTCGGTGTGGTCACTTGCCGCTGCAGTGAGTTGCTTGTCTCCTTGAGACACTGACGTACAAAATCTTAATCCCTTCCTCACTTGAAGGAGAACATCTTGCAGATAAGGACTCATAATGCCTGGATTTGTTGTCTTTATCACAAGTCTAATTCCTTTCTTTATGACAAAGAGAACAAATGAGCTTAGGTAAATTAAGCTTTGGTAAATTCCTCTTTTGCTAAAAATTGAGACAACTGAGTTTTGATACAGAAATCATTTCAACCCAAAATGGAGATTGGGTGGAATCTCTGTTTTGACCATAATGAAATAACCTATATTTTGTTTTGGTAGCTGGTACTTTATTTGTGTTTTTCCCTACTTGAGTAGCACAGTCCTGGTTTTGCTTGAATGGATTAATTGTTTTAGGGACTTGCTCAGCGTTCTGGATCCAGGAATCAAAATGGCATTGATTTATCTTTTACTTTATAGCCACAAAATACTGTTTTTTCAAATGCTGAGGAAAAACAGCTTCTCTATTGTCCTATTATTCACTTTTGTGGTTGACAGCTCTTCTTAATATTTCATGCTGCAACGGGAGTGGAAAAAAAAAAGAGGAGAAGTCTGAATATTTAAGTTCATAGAACAGTTGAACTGACTTTGGGCTCAAGTGTCAAATGCTTAAGCTTAAATAATTTCAAAAGAAATGTTCTCCTGTCTATGTTGGAGCAGTCCTTCCCTCTCAGAATCTTCAGACTGGTGGGTTTTCCTGATAAGATACTTTTGGAAGAGATAAGCAGATTTTCCTGAAGATAGTTACACATGGCACATACAGGATTTTATTAAATGTGAGGGTTGTGTAAGAAATACTTGGGGTGAGATAATGCAGTGTATTTTTGGAAAGCTGTTAGATTATTCATTGCTGCCTGCTGTCCATTCCTTCTTCCTGTTGTTCACTGTGTCATTTCTTGCCTCTTGTTAGTTCCTGGATCCAGACCCCATTCTGCCTGTTAATCCAAGTGTAAGTGTAATCTTCCGTCTCTGTTTGAGATTTTCTCTTGGGAAGTTGCCGAGTATTTGTCCTTTGCCACGTTCCTATCCTCAGCCTGTTTTACGTGGGTGTTACAGTAAAGAGGGCAGCCTTTTAGAAAGTGCTGAAGTGACTCTTTCCCCATGAAAATATAGTTAAATTTCTCCTTTAACTGCCTGTTCTGTAAGCACATTAAGAGATGGTTCTCTTTGTTGTGTTTAAAAGAATTGAAGACTGTCTTAAACTCTTCAGTTAAGTCTGTTTTTTCTTCCTTTAGAAATGCCCTGATGCGATTTCTTAGGTTGTATGACTAGATTTGCTTTAGTCATTCATTAAGCATCGGTTTCCAAAAGCACTGATCAGCATTTTGGGAAGCCATCCATGTTCTGAGGCATGTTCTCCAAACACTATATTTGGTGTACAAGTAAGGATCTAATTTGATGCTAGAGCCAAGCTTTTATTACTGCAATTTATCACCCTCAGTGGGTTGTAGATGGCTTTCTGCAAAGCTCTGCTTCCTACTTGTAAATGTATTTACAGGGTGTGACTGTTAGCAGCAGCTTGGGATGCAGAGGGCATTAGTCATGGACAGGCAGATAATTCAGCTGAATGTAAGGAAATCTGCGAGGCAGGAGGAGCAGGTTGCCGTGGAAAGCAGCAGACACCTTTTGTGTGGGACAGACACTACTCCCTGTTTGTCACATGGAAGAAGTGCTGGAGTAAAGGAACCACAGGTAGGCAGACCCTGCTCATCACCTGCTATATTTCTTGGGCATGCTTCCCCTTTGCTCCTGCCCCAGCAGCTGGGGGATGCTTCAAGGGACTGGCAGCACCTGAGGCAGGCTGGAGCTCTCCAGGCCACTTCAGGATGTTCTCAGTTCCTTGGGAAAAGATCTGGAGCTCCTTCGTGCCTATGTAAATGGTTTAGTAAACTTTCCTTCTTTGTGAGCACTTCCAGTGCCCTTCCTTGGAACACCATCCACTGTGTCACTGAAAGGAACAGCCCAGGCCTGGTGCTTTACCAGTTTCCTTATATTTCTTTTATGAATTGCTCAGTTTTATATTTGGGGAAGGGTAGGTTTAAAATCAAAAAGTGTGGTCGTGTCCACTGAATTAGGTGTGTTGGTTACATTCCTGCAGTAAAGAGGTTTGAACCCTTGTGGAAACTAAACTTGGCAACATTACTGGGTGAAGTTCTGACTTAAGTTGGAGTTCATGCTGTGCCCTGCCTTTTGAGTGAGCTGATGCTAATTGACAGAAATAAGGGATCCCTGGGAAAAGAGGGGAACATTACTGAGGAAATAGTGCTGTTTAGCTTGCAGGGAGCTTAATAAGGGGCTGAAATGTTCAAAATAGTCAACTCCATCTCGCAGGAAAGAACAAAGCAGTTGGAAAAGGAGTGCTTCATGTTTACCTTCTTCAAAGCTCCAATAGCCTGCTCTTTTAAACAACTACTATGAGACTATTAGGATATTAGAAGAAATAAATGTAATTTGGGTTATTCCTTACAGTTCACGAGGCGTATGTGTGTATGTACACAGTAAATGTTAATATTGAAATAGTTGAGGAACCTCTGATTGAAAGCACCCAACAGAACAGTCAAGACTAGTGTTCACCTTTCTTAAAGATATAAAGACTCTTTGTAGTAAGCTTGAAATTTGGTGGGTGAAGACAGCACTGCATTTGCCTCAAGGTAGTCAGTGGACTTGTGGGAGCGTGCAACAAAATGTTTGGGATAATCTTGACTCCTCTCATGCCACAGGATTTCAGCTGGATGTCAGGAAGAGGAGAGAGTGCGGGGTTGCTTGGGTCTCTGCTGCAAACTTCTTTGATGTTAATTGGAGTGAAAGTGTGTCTCAAGTTTGGTGGTCCTAAAGCTCTTGGAAAAGGTCTGTGGGAGGCTTGGGAGCAGCAGTGCAGCGACATCCACAGCACACTCAGTGAGGGAAGCTGCAGCTTCTGTGCCACGGACATGTCGCAGTGCCTGTGCTGTCCCCGTGTCTGCCTGCCTGTCTTTGCAAGTCAGGAGGGCACGGCTTGGATGCAAGCTTTCCTTGGAAAACATGGATCCAAGATTTTCTCTGATGGATACTGCTGTTTATGGCTCTGGCCTGCCCCTCTCTGCTAGTCCTGCAGGGAACAGGGCAGGGGAGGTTTGAGTCACTTCCGCAGCCATTGGCTGCCTTGGGAGTAGTTTAATTGTGTTTGGAGTGCACAGGCAGGGCTCTGGTAGTATCCAGCGAGGGCAACTGTGACTTGCTTTGTTTATTTTGAGGATTTTCCAGGAGATGAAAGTGTATTAAATGAATGTGTTGTAAATGAAACAAGGGAACATATTTTGGTTGTAAACATAGCAAACTGATGATGATTTCCCAGTCACGGGATGGGGTTCTGGACACTCGCTTGTTCCTTGCCCTGGGAATTGTGATTGCTTGGAAGAAGGGTTGCATCCAAGTGGGTAAACAGCAGGAACACCATTGGGTGGAGTTGTAGCAGACACAAGTGCTGTAGCATAACACCTCCCCCTTGTTTACAGGCACTTTCTCAGCCTGCAGACGGGAAAAGGGAGGCAGAGGGAAGCGTAGGTGCCTGGCTTGGCTGGAAAACAGGCTGTGGCCACCTAACATCCTTGTGGATTTGGCACCGTGTGCTGCTGCAGGGGGAGTCAGGGCACAGGGAAGAGACCACTCCCCAAACACTGAACACGTGTCCCCTGCTCAGAGCTCAGCCAGCAAAGGATTCCTGTGAGAGTTGTGCTGGATCAGTCCCACGCTGGCTTGGAGTCACCGACTCTAAGCTATGTATGTATATAGAAAAACGTGCATTTTAAGAATGTGGATGTGTACGGGTTGTGTGGACTTTGACACTGAGGGGTGGTGGCCGGGGCAAGCAAAAGCAAAACTGTTCCTTAAGGCTGCCTTGAATAGCTTTCTCTTTCCTGGATGTGAATCATCTGATAAACGTCTGCTCTTTTAACGTGCCCAGTCTGGTGTAGAATGGGACCTGTGTTTTTTAAGAGCTTTTTGTGAGATCGGGCCTTTCTCACCTGCCATCCTATAGGGAACTCCAGTCTGTGAAGACAGCTTGTTTTCCTAGAAGGGGAAGCCAGATTTCAGTCCCCAGCTGGATGGGTAGAGAATGAAAAAATCTCATGGAAACACTGATTTCCCTGTCAGTGCTCCAGTGGGAGGAAATACCATACCCCTTGAGAAGCATCTTGAGGTGCAAAAGCCTACAGAGAATTGAAGTTACTCTGTGTTGTAGCTAATAAACAATAAACGCCGTGTATTCTGTTCCTATAAGAATGACCATGTGTCTGGGGAAATTTTTCAAGTCAGTGCCACTGATTCCTCCTTGTACCAAAATAAAAGCTCTAGGCCTGGAATTGTTTTCAAACCCTTGCTTTACCCTCTGGGAGAGCAGATTTATTGTGTAAGGAGCTGGCATCTCCTAACTGTTTCCCAGAGCTGCTGCGTGGAATGCATCCTGAATTCTTGCCTTGCTTTTGGTACCTGCAGATTGAAGTGACTGGACTGAGAAAGGCTTACTGCAATGAATGGGAATTGGATTGGAAAAAGTTGACTTTTTGGTGCTGTAAGAGCTGAAGGAAGCAATGCTTCACTTTTGCACTGTCTCTCTTCAGAAGAGAAATGTTGTGACTATTCAGTTTTATAAATAGAAATGCTCAAGTTCAATCTCATCAGTACAGATTTTGAGCGTGTTCAGCTTATTTTTACCTGCTGTCCTTCTGATGCTGTGGTTGTCACAGTGAAAACGTGTTTAAAGGCTGCATCTATTGATTTCATTGTCAAAAAGTTGCTTGAGCTTTTTTTTTTTTAGTTTAAGTTCTGTGTTGATGTGTTGGCTGGTGGAAACAAACTGATCTTACTCTGACATTTCTATTTTTAGCAGGATGTTATCATTTGAAGGCCTGTATTATTGTTTAAAGGCTGGAAATGTTTGCTTTTCTGGAATTTGGGTCTTGTCTAAGAGTGTTTCTGTGTTTAAAAAGAGGCACAGCAGGACAAGGGAGACAAAGGAGTGCAGAGCTAAAACTCGGGGGGGCTTCTCTGATAAACTCTCTCCTTGGCCTGTGGCAGTGAGTTGTTGCTGCCTCAGTTTCCCTGTGTAATGAGACACTAATGATCCCTACTTCAAAGATACTTTGTGAGGACTAATTAATGCTCGTAAAGGCGTTTGAAGGTGAAAAAGCAGGAGTTAAAATAGGACAAGTTTCCATGCCCTGCGTAAATGCTCTGCGCACAGTCTTAAGTTCAGCTTTTTGAGACTCTCTTGAGCTTTTCCAAATACTTTGAAGGGCTTATTTCAGCCTGGCCATGGTGGTGATGGCTTTGGGGAGACATCCAGTGCTTCCAGGAGTTAGTCACTCACTCCTTAACCCAAGGGAGGGGGCCTCAGGATTATGGAGCAGGTAGAGGAATGTAGGTGGCAGGTGTATGCTGAAAATGCTGCCACTGCACAGCAGGTGAGAGCCCGAGGGTAGTTCTGTGATGAGAACAGGCTGTGAAAAGTTTGTTCTTATGGATAAGAAGCCTGAACTTAGCTGGTTTAATTCAGGTTTCCCCAAATCTGCAGCAGACTTGGTGGAAGCGAGTAAAAATCTCTGCTGAAAGGCTCTATGGACAAATGGCTGGGAGTGAGGAGGTTTAAGCTAGGCTGGCCCACGGGCTTCTCCTGAGAGCAGTTCATGGGAAGTTTACCAAGAGCTGAGGATGGACATTTAAGCTGCTTTGAGCACAGAACATCTGCCAGTGCTGTGTTTGAAGCTGAGACGAGCCGTTGAGGCAGCGTGGGGTGAGCAGAACACCTCAGATTTTTCTTTTCTTCTGGAAACATCCCCTTACCAGCCTGAGGCAGAACGTGCATCACAAAACCCACCCCCTGCCCACGCCACAGCAGACGAGTGGCTAAAATGACAGCTTTGGAGGAAATGTGGTGTTCTGGCTTCCAGGCCAGCCGTGACGTGGCTGCGTGGGCTCCTGCTGGTGGGAAGGGCTTGCCGAGGCTCCCGAGCCCCGCTGCTTCTGCACACAGCCTCAGACACGCTTCCTCCTTCAGTTCCTCCTTCAGTGATGGGCTGCAGCTGCCTGGAAAACTAGCAGGGCATCGTTTGCTAGCTATGCTGCACGTGGGAGCAAAGGGAGCAGAGCATCCTTGGAATCGCAGCAATTTCTTGGCGGGTCGGTTGTCCCTGCAAGGCTGCGTGTTGGTTGTGGCACATAGTGGGGATGGGGCAACGTGCTCCCCCTTTCCTGACCTCCCCGTGGCCAAGGAAAATGGGATCTCCCTTGGTTTCTCTGTCCCTTCTCACTTCTGCATCAACAGGAAGCAGAGCTCAGAAACTCTTAACTGGAAAAAGCAGGTGCTGCCTGCTGCCTTAAAGCATTTTAAAACCTTGGCAGAAATGGCTAATTCTGGTATGGAATGTAGCTGAAAATAAAATGTCACATGTGATCCAGACATAGGTGATGGTGTGTATTGTTGGCCACCAGGCAGACCTCTTTAAAGTTACTTTTTTCACTGATTGCTCAAGGAGTTGAGGAAATAGACCTGGGTCAAGACAGCTTCCTGAATCTGTCACATCAAAAAGGTTGGCATAATAGGAAAAAATAATTATTCCTTTGGTTAAATAAAAGGAGAGCTTCTGGGCTAATAAGATAATTGGAATTCTGTTTATTACTGTAATATTTTTAACCAGACTTTCCAAGAAAAACCACTTCCTATAAAGATTTTGGCTTAGAGAGGTTGCATTAGGCTGTCCCTGAGCTGTGTCTCAGGGAGTGTGTTAACTGGCTTCGGTGAACTGCACAAATGCAAGGAATTCTGATAATTTATTGTCAGAATTGCAGGTATTTCCATAGCACACGATGACTACCAGGCTGCAGTTATCCTAATTCCTTTTCCTTTTGGATGCCTGCCTGCCTGCCTTTTGTGTGAGACCTTTTCCTGCTGGCTTAGGTAGGGTGGCTGTGTGTGTTTGAGAAGCAGGGATCAAAAAGGTGTTGGAGTCAAAGATGGAATGGCTCATTTGGAGCAGTAGTTGTTGTTACAGCCTTTGACAGCTTATGGGAAGAACGCCCCTGTTTCTGGGAAGTGGGGACCAGGGATTAAATGCTACCTAAAGCTTTTTCCAACATGTTGCATTTTCTGCTTCCTTGGCTGTGGATCTGTGCAGGGTATTCAGCAGATCTGCAGTGGCTTGGTTTGTTGTCTGGCAGGCTCACGAGCTGGGGTGGCTACAGTGAATTCCTACTGGAGTTTCTCAGAATAAACTACTTTCTTAGGGAATTCCTTCATCATGCTTCCCTTGTGCCCTGTTCCCAAACCCTCATCCCTTTGCTGGGCTTGCTCTTTGTGCTACAATACAGTTGCTTGGGTTAGTTATTTCATAGCCTTTCTCCAGGTTGTCTTTAACTCGTGCTGGGTTCCTTCTGCTTACACTGACACATGTGGAAAGATAATGATCCCAGCCTCTTCTGCTCTCCAGATGTTTTAGGTTGTATTTTCACTCGTCATGTTGGCTAAGTGCCTCTATAGTGGCTGTGTTCTGAAAAGAAGATAATTTGGTTTAAGTAAATTAGTCAGTCAAGAGATTTTGGGTTTTTGTTTGTTGAGGTTTTTTCAGTTTCTTTGTTCAGAGCTGGTTTGGGTCTGGCCTGGCACCAGATGCAGGTGGCTGGAGGGGTGGGAGGTGACAGCAACTCCCTGAGCCACAGGAGCTTCTCACTGCCACTGAGAGGCAATTATTTTATTCAGGATTTGTGTCTGGTATCCTGGCTAGGGTGAGGTGCAGATGACTAGAAGCAGCTCGAAGTGTCCTCTGACAGAACAGATGGGAGCAGGACGTTCCCTCTTTCTCCCTCTGGCTCCTGGTTGCCTTTAGCAGCAGGCTGCACTGGTGCTGCTCGGGTGTCCGTGTGAATGTACACGGCTGTGCCATCCCAGGATCCCTGGAAGTCCAGGCAAGCCCTTCCTCACAGGACCCAGGATTACTTCAGAGCTGGTGGGAAGGGGAGGATCTGCTGCTGCCCCGGAGCCCTGGAGAGGCAGAGCAGCTCTGGGGCCACAGAACGCTATCCCAGAATCCCAGGATGGTTTGTGTTACAAGTGACCTCCAAGCCCATCTCGTTCCAATCCCCTCCACAGGCAGGGACACCTTCCACTAGCCCAGGTCTCTCCAAGCCCCCTCCAGCCTGGCCTTGGACACTTCCAGGCATGGGGCAGCCACAGCTTCTGTGGGCAGCCAGGGCCTCACCTCCCTCACAGGGAACAATTTCTTCCTAGAATAAAGAGAGACAACCCTTGCACCACACCAATAAAAAATTCTGTTTGGTCCTTAGAGAGATGGTGAAATATTGGCCAAGTCTTTCTATAAAAGCATGAGATCTGGATAGTATTTGTAATGAGAATTGTGCTGTCTGGGTTTCACAGCTTTCCACTTGCAGTGGAATTCAGAGCTCAGTTTTGCCTCTTCTGGCAGAAGTCTTTTCTCAGCTCATACACAAAAATACTTGCAAATATTGACGTGTTTGATACTTCTCTGCAAATATTTAATTCTACACGTCATGTTTCTGACAGGTTATGGGCTCATGTGCCATCCAGGCTCACTGCCATGGCTTAAAACTCAAATGTCTAAACTTTTTTTCTAAAGCAGTCCATATTTTTCCAGCGAAATTTTAGTTAAGGCAGTAATTATGTTAGAAAATGTTTTTTTTAAAAAGTCAGAATACCTGCTACTTTAGCATCCCAGTTTTTGGTAAATACCCCACTGCAACATGAAAGTACGTGAGTGGCTAAAGTATTTAATGTTAATCTTTGTCCTTACCTGGTGGGACCAATGTGCTTGTTTCCTTTTTGCTTCCTGTTCCAAAAGGTCTCTGAATATTTCCTCTCTGTTTTGCAGTGGTAGTCGCTCTTCCAAAACCTTCAAACCAAAGAAGAATATTCCCGAGGGGTCTCACCAGTACGAGCTGCTCAAACATGCCGAGGCCACGCTGGGAAGCGGCAACCTCCGGATGGCTGTGATGCTTCCAGATGGGGAAGACCTCAATGAATGGGTTGCAGTTAACAGTGAGTCACTGGCCTTTTCTTCATCGTGAAGATGTTGAAAGTGGGCTGGCACTTTGGGGAGAGTAGCTGTGTGTCTCTTTTTATTCCTGGAGGAAAGGGGCACTGGGGGTTCTTGCTCTCCTAAAACTCCCTGACAGGAAGGTGCAGCCAGGTGATGGTCAGGCTTTGCTTCCAGGGAACAGGGACAAGGGTGACTGGAAACAGCCTCAAGGTTCAAGTTGGAAATCAGGAAGAATTCCTTTACGGAAAATGTTGTCAAGCATTGGAGGTGTAGGAGTCCCCATGCCTGGAGATGTCCAGGGAGCAGCTAGACGTGGCTGTCCCAAGGTGGGGATCAGCCACAGGTTGGACTCGATGATCTCAGAGGTCTTTTCCAACCTCAATGATTCTGGGATTCTAATGGGATTTTGTAATTTTCCTAAAGTTAGTTTTTTTAGTTCCTACCAAGTTTTGAGCCTTTGCTCTGGTAAGTCTGATGTCATTCTTTTAACTTCCTCTAAAGCTGTTCCTCCAAACACTCTGCTTTCAGGCCAAACAATGATGCTTAAATTAGCATTTTCTGATTGCTTGATCTTGTTTCTTCCTCCTCCCTCTCCGTGCTGCATGAATTTTTCCCTCTGCTCCTAAAGAATGGATTCTCCCTTTGTGCTCCATAGCCTGTGCAGTTTTGGCTGCCACAAACTCTGTGCCCTGTCTGGGTGTTTTCTCACCTTTTGCCTCTCAGGCTTGATGTGCTCCAGTGGTGGCACAGGGTTGATTGTGCACTGCAGTAGAAGTTGTGCTTTACTTTAATGTCCTCTAATTGTTTCTGAGGTTCTGCCTTTTTAATTTGTGCTCTTTGACGTGTTTGGGAAGTGAAACTGTCACACTGACTTCCACCTTCCTGTTCCCAACTAGTCATGCAGTGCTCTGCTTGCCACTGCTTCCAGGGCAGGCTGGAATTGCTGACACCATCCTTTGCAAAGGTTAATTGACACTGCATTGCAAAACTGACTAGAGAAAGAAAAGCCAGCTCACTCGTGTGAGTAAGCATTGCTAAAGATGCTTCCTGCATTGCTGACATCCTTCCCTTTCGGAGGTTCCTTCACTCCATGTCTTTGCTTTCCTGTGTGGCAGCAGCTTTTCCCTTCCCGAATGGCTTCCCTGCTGAACAAGCTGGAATGAAATTGTAGCTGTAATTAAAGAGTGAGCTGATGACATGCTCCCTTTCCTCAGCATCCCTGAGCCTCTGTGAGCCCCTTCTGCTCTCAGACAGGTCTCGTGAGGAGACAAAATGTGTGCCTTCAAGTCACTGCTTTTACCCTTCTCGGCCCTGAGAGCACAAAACCAAACGTGCTCTGCCCTGCTGCTCCTTGCTCAGCTCTCAGCATGACAGGGGTCTTAGGGAATGACTTGATGTGCCTGTGGATTTCGAGACTTCCAAGTGTGGGACTTGCTGTAATCATTTTGTCAGAGCCTGTGTGGGTTTTGTGAACATGCCTGCCTTGAGGCAAACAGTGGGCTGTGGTTTCTGCTGGGAACAGGGAATGGAAACTTAATTAACAGTTCCTGTGGGCACTTGAGAAGCGAGGGCTGGTGTCCTGCATCTGCTGAGCAGTAGCTGTGACTCGTTCCAGTGACGTCTGTCTGATCTTGGCCGTTTATCCTCTGAGAGGTACCTGCAGGTAAAGTGGGTTTTATCAACTGATGGTAGTGACCACAGTTCCTCGTGACAGAACCTGCTGTTAGGTATTGAAAAAGAGCCTTCTTTTCAAAGAACTTGGAGTAATTAACCGAAAGAGTAACTATAAGAGTAGGGTTAGATGGGCTGTTAGGAAGAAATCCTTACCTGTGAGGGTGGGGAGGCCCTGGCACAGGGTGCCCAGAGAAGCTGTGGCTGCCCCTGAATCCCTGGAAGTGTCCAAGGCCAAGCTGGACACGGCTTGGAGCAGCCTGGGATACCAGGTGTCCCTTGTCCATGGCAGGAGTGGGACTGGATGGTCTGTAAATTCCCTTCCCACCTGAAGCAGTCTGGGGTTGTGTGAAATGTTCTTGGGAAAGATAGGCCTTTGGAATACAAAGCCTTAGGGAAGCTACTGTCACCTAACGAGTGCCTGCTCTCTGTAGTTGCAAAGTTTATGCTGAAAATCTTCCTTGGATTCCTTGCTTGCCAGTAGCATTTGGGATTGTAATAAAGCACACCAAACTTTCAGGAAAGGAAATAACTAGACTTTTTCCTTCCTTTTTCTTCTTCTAACTGAAGATTTTGGTGCAGTGAACAATTACACGGTTCATGCTGGAGGCTGTTCCAGCAAGTTGGTGGTTGCATTCTGCATCTCTTTTATAATGTATCTTAAAAAAGCAGCAACAATGAAGTTGTTTTTTTTTCCCCCACATCTGTTCCGGAATCCGTGCTTTACAGTTGGGCTGCAGGAATCTTGTGCTGCAGAGTGCTAACGGGTGGTTTCCATGCTTTTCAGCTGTCGACTTCTTCAACCAGATCAACATGCTGTATGGGACCATCACGGACTTCTGCACAGAGGAGAGCTGCCCCGTGATGTCTGCTGGCCCAAAGTAAGAGCCTGCTGCTCACACTGTTGACTGTGTGCAGTTTTTGAGATGATTTTTCATTTTATAACTTGAGACTTAGCTGAGATGAGTGCCAGCATTGGGTGGTAAGGATGTGAATGAGAAGAAGGATTTGAACTTCTGTTCAATTGAACAACTAGCAAGTTGGTTTTCTTTTTGGTCTGTGTTTTATATTTGTTTGGTGTTTGTTTTGTTTTTTCTCCTTTAACCTGGGAAGTAAATTAATTTTCAAAATAGTTTCCTCCCCCCCCCTTTTTTTTTTTTTCTGAAACATTAATAAGGCTCCTTAAATGAAGATTTAAAGTTTTTATATGCAGGCATTCCATTAAGGCTTACCAAAATCTTCCTTGTAGGTATTGTAGAAACAGTAGATGTCTGGGTAAGAATCCCTTCTTGGATTCTTGCTTATGCTTTTGTTGAGACATCCAGTATTTTTGCTTTTTCTTGTTCTCTAATTCAGTTTGTTGTTTTGCTCTGGCTCCAGACTGATCCTGGCACCTCAGCTAAGTGCTAATATTTGTCCTACATGAATACCACTTAAATCTTGGTATTAGGACAGTACTGGGTGGCGAGAAATCCTTTTTCTTTCATAAATTCAGACACATGGTCCATTTGGTGTGTCTGGGATTTTTGCACGTGTTCTTAGATACAATTTTAAAGTTTCAGACACTCTGTTTTGTTGCTGTTAGAAAAACAGGGGTTTTTTTGTCCCATTGTGAGCAGCACCTTCATAATCCCTCATCAAATTTGTTTATGGTGAAAATGTCCTCGCAGTAGTTGTTCTGACAAAACCGAATTTGCTAAACAAATGGAGAGGACAGATTTATCAGATGCATCTGAGCTTTGCATAAAACCACATGTGTGATCTGCAACATACAAACCCTGTGGTTCCCTTGGGAGCTGCTATTGTCAGACTCCCCGTGTTAGGTGTGTTTTTAAGCAATATTTTTCCAAGGTTATCCTCCATCTAGACTGGTGTCAGCTGCATTCCTCAAGCCAGGCAAAGCATTTATTCCATTCTGAATCTGATGAGGACTTGTTTCTGTCTGGTTGTGTACCAGGCCTAGAAGTTTCCTTAACCACAGAATGAGAACCCCAGGCTGCTCTGAGTAGGAAGGCACCTTAAGGCTCATCTTCTTCCAACCATATGCCATGGGCAGGGACACCTTCCACTAGCCCAGATTCCTTCAAACCTCTCCTTTCAGCTGAAAGGCACTTCATATCAGTTTCCAATTTTTAACAGCATTCCTAGGAACCTTCCTATATCTGTAGAAGTGCCACGATTTGGGATCTCTGGCCGGAGCTAAGCTAGTTCAGTTTTTTCCTAGGAAAAATGCTGTAAGAATCTTTCAAAACATAAAGAAATTGCCTGAATAGGAGGGGCATGATGCATGTGGCTGGCAGGTGCTGCAGTGTGGAGTGTTGCCAGCTGCTGTGGCAGCGTGGCTGAAGTTTGGGAAGGCCTGCAGGAAGCCATGGAGCCGGGTTGCAGCGGGGAGGAGCAGGCGATGGTGACGCCGAGTTCCTTGGTTCCCAGGGAGGGTGTGGGAGCAGGAGGAGCAGCCTTGCTGCCCCTCAGGAGTGATTCCCTGGTGCCAAAGGCCACGTTGTCTCCCCCCAGGTACGAGTACCACTGGGCAGATGGCACAAACATCAAGAAACCCATCAAGTGCTCTGCACCAAAGTACATCGATTACCTGATGACCTGGGTCCAGGACCAGCTGGATGATGAAACGCTGTTTCCCTCTAAGATAGGTAAGTGAGGGACTGCAGCTGGACAGTGTACTTGGGTTACACTCACACAGGAGCACTCCAGTCCTCCAGCACTGAAAGCTCTCCTTGTGGCTGATGTGCAGGGCAGGTTTGGAAGGCTAGGTTATCTGGCTAAACACATTTATCTTCTCAGATACGTTGTAATATGTGAACTAATCTATATATTAGTGCTCCTAATAATGAACACCTGTCACAATTCTGGATGCAGGAAGTACCATTTCTAATGAGTAACCTGCTCTGTTTGTCAAGTCTGGTGTTTTATTCATTTGGAGCAGTGAGTTGTTTCTCTAGAAATAAAGCAGTGGGTCTCTGATGCTTATTACCAGTAACTGGCAGCTTTTTGTCACAGAAGACATATTTGGATGTCATGAGGAACTTTCAGGCCTTATCTGCAAAGAAGCTCATTTGCAGCTTTAATCTTAAGCTGATGATTTTTTTTGCTTCTTTTTTTTCAAGTGAAGATGAAAAGCAGATGTTTTCAAGAGACTTTCAGAAAAGCAGGAGGGAAATAATGATCAGCCAACAGTTTGGAAAAGATAACAGGGGAGATGTTTTAGCTGCCTTAATTTTGTAAACAGTTTCTGAGTCTTTTGACATGTTTTCATTAAGCTTCTTTAGAGAAACCGTGCCTTCAGAGAGAGATTCAGTGGCCACAAGCTAACCAGCTAAATCTGAGTTTCCCATGTGCTGCAGCAGTGTGAGGAGGAAACACGATGGACATGTGTGCAGGGCAGGAGCATGAAAACAGTAAGGGTGGGAGCAGAAGCAGGAACATGGAAACATTAATGGTGGGACCTGAAGGAGGAGCATGGAAGCATTAATTGTGGCAGCTGAGAGCATTGCTGAGGTTCTGACTGTCCTCAGAGCATCCAGAGGCTGGGCCTCTGGCATTCAGGCAGGGCTTGAGCACTTGGAAAGGCTGCAGAAGAGTTAAGCTGACTGGGGAGAGAGAAGTGAGGTGAGGAGAAGGTAGAGAGGTTTCCTCTTTTCAGATGGTTAATACAAATCTTTTTTTAGCCTGGGGAAGTGACAACTAAAGAGTTCATCGCTCCCAGTAGCCAGTTGGCATTTCCCTGCCTATTTCAACAAAACTTGTGCAGTGACAAAGGTCTGCTGTTGAAACTCATTTTATCTCTCCTAGGTTGTAGAGGCTTTCAAAACAGACAAGCATGACCTGAGGTTTGAGGAATAAGCCATCTGTTTTCTTCTTCCCAGGTGTACCATTCCCAAAGAACTTCATGTCAGTGGCCAAGACAATTCTCAAGCGTCTCTTCAGAGTTTACGCTCACATCTACCACCAGCACTTTGACCCAGTGATCCAGCTGCAGGAAGAGGCACACCTTAACACTTCTTTCAAGCACTTTATATTTTTTGTTCAGGTAAGGACATTGCAAACAGTGTTCTCACCTCCAAGCTACATTATCCCCCTTCCCCTGTGGAAAAAAGTCGGCATCTTCTTAAGTTTTCTTCCTTTAAGAGGGAGGAAAAGCTTCAGGCAGTGGAACGCTGCTGGTCAGTGAGTGGCAGATGAGCAGGGGAGGCTGCCTGGGCTTGGAGAGCTGACTGCCAAATGAATTCTGGCTAAAGAAGGCTTCTTACCTGAGCTGTACCCACAAAACTCTGTATGTGTGTCTTTCTCCTCATCCCTGTTACAGGAATTCAACCTTATTGATAGAAGAGAACTTGCACCACTTCAAGAACTGATTGAAAAACTCACCTCCAAGGACAGATAAAAGGAAGAGGACTTCTCAAAGTCACTTGTTTCTTTAAGCGAGCGTGTGGTATTTTTTTTTGTTAATTTGTTTTTTTTTTAAAAAAAAACCAACAAAACAACCCCCCTGTGCTGTTACCAGTGACAGCTGAGATCTACTTTCTGTGCTTTTATTAGGGGAAATCTTTTCTCTGTTAGTGACATGTGGTAAATAGCTTTTTTTTTTACTATTATTATTTTATTGTTGTTATTCATTGTGGAATTCCTAGCAGGTGCTGAGTGTTTATAAAGGAAACGTGTTTGGTTGGGGGATTGACTCTGCTGGTGGATGGGTTCTTGTGTTGTGTCAGTGGTAGCCCATTCTCATGAAGTCCCTGGAAGACTTGCTTACATTCTCTAAGTGCCTTGGCAGACTCACTTCTGAGGTGCAAAGCACATACAATACTGAACATTGCTGGAAACAGAAAATATGTACTAACACCCAGACACTTACTGAAACTTGTTTTAAAAATATATATCTATGCTTACACTTAAAAAAAAAAAAAAAGCCATAACTTGCTGAAATCTATGATCTCCAGCTTTTAATACAAATACTTGTTTTATTTTTTTAGAGATGAATATAGAATTTTTCAAAACTAGATGACTTCTTACAAAGAAAAGCTAAGTCCTCATTAAAGCGAAACAGCGCAGGTGTGTCAAAATTACACAGACCTTGTGCTTAGCAAGCAGTTCCATGTCTGCTGCCATGGGACTTTGCATAGTTGCTTTTATTTTCTTAGCAGGAAAGCATCAGTTGGGTTAGCCAGCTTGTTAAGTTCCCCTAGCAGTTGCCAAATGAACAGGTAGTTTGCACAAACACAATTAGGGAAAATATTCCCTGTAAAAATATTGCACTGGGACAGTGGTAATAATAATAAGGAAAGGCTGGCTTGAAAAATAACTGGTGGGAAGGTGTTTTTAAGTTAGGAGTGCAAAGCCTGGCCAGAGTTTGCTGTTTGAGGAAATGTCTTGCAGGGGAGTTAACATCAGGGACCGCTTTGGAGTTACATTTTCGTCATGGTGTTCTCCCCTGTTTAAAATGACTGCCTATCTCCAGGCAACTCCAGCTCTTGGGAAAAGCAACAGGAACAGGTGAGGCCAAGGTGACCACATGTCAGAGAAGCTGAGCTTCTGTTTTGCCACCCCTTGGCTTGACCAAAAACGCTGAGTGAAGTCAGAATTGGCGTGCAGGAGCCTGCAGAAGAGGTGAGTGGCCTTTGGCACAGCCAGCAGGGACCAGCTGAGCACAGAAATGAATCACCTGGGAGCTGCTGGGTTCCCGTGAGGGATCCTGATCTTCTGGCTTTTCCTGTGCCACCATCCAGCTGACAGTGCAAAAGCCACCGACCTCTCAAATTCCCACTGCACGGTTTGCACACAGAGTGAGCAAGGCAGGAGCAAGGAGGTGCTGAACAGGTGATGTCTCCCATGAAATTTCAGGCTGACTCCTTGGTTTGGTGTCATGTGCCAGCAAGAAGCAGAAAGGATGAATGTGTAAAAATGAGGATTTGCTTGGACACAGCAGTGCAGTGCTTCACGTTCCTGGCACACTTCTGCCCTAGGAGGGCTTAGTTCTTGTTGCTGCAGGTTTTTTTTTTCTTTTGAATGGCCAGTTCTAGAAATCTAGAGGCATCTGCTGCAGTTCAGCCCATCAGAATTAGAATGTGTTGAGTATAAAAGTGACTCCTAGGTGGATAGTGTGGTTTTTTTATGCAATATCTGGCAGTAGAAAGTCTTTGACCGAATAGTTTCTAGGCACGTAATAAAAGCTTGGAGATCATGATTTGCCTGATAGCTGTCTGAACACATTGTTTAATTACACAACACTTGAAAATAACATCATTGAGGACGTGTTTGCAGTGGTGGGGATTTAGGATCCCTGTGCTGTTTCTTTTTTGCAGCTTTTCATTGTTGTTTTGCTTCCGAAAGCTGTGGGACCAGAAGTTGACTTGTGTTTACGCTCTCGGAGTAAGGGCACGTGGAAATGCCACTCAATGGAATCTGGGTCGACTGAATGTGTTTATAAAATAGTGCATTTATGGGAGGAAAAGGGGGGGAGGGCGCCCCCCGCCCCTCCAAATAAACCCCAGAGAAACAAACCCTGAGCTGCTCCAGGCCCCCACTACGGACTTGGAGGGATGACAAAACCTTCCAGCTTTGGTCGTGGGGAGCAGAAAGTGCCCGTGGGGTTGAACCAGGCTGTGCTCCCAGCGCTGCCTCCGCCCCTGCAGAGCAGCAGGGCCCCGCATTGCCGCGGTTTGTCCCGGATTGCCGCTGCCAGCCCGCGGGATCTCTCGGGGGTTTGGGCTGGGGCCAAGGGCCGAGCACCCGGCGGGGCTCGGCTGGAGGCGGCGTGTGCTGTCCGAGCCTTTGGAGTGCGGGGCAGGGATGGCAGCGACCCGCGCCAAGAGGAGCAAAAGCACCGCCTTCTGCTGGGCGGGTGGCTGAGGGCACGGAGCAGGTGGCGAGGGGCAGGCAGCCCATCTGCAGCTATCCAGTTCCTTTTCCTGCTTACTATGCAATGTAGAGCTTTGAACTTCTGCTTTTCCGTGGAGGTAGGGAGGAGCTGTCCTTGCTCAGTCCTTAGGAACTGAGCCCTCTCCCAGTGTCCCTGACCCTCAGTGAACAGGTAAGGGCACCTATTTGCTGCTATGGACTCACCTTTCAGATTGTTCCTTTCTATTTCTCACCCCTCTTCCTTTCTCCGTGGTCACCAGACACAGTTTTACTATAAATGCATCCTTTTGGATAGTTGTGTTTTTCCTTGCTGCCCTCTCCTGCCTGCCAGAGTGCTGTTACTGTACATAACCCCCCTTTTAGTTGGATTATTTAAGGAGCTGCAGCACCAACAGAGATTCCTTGTTTTTTTCCCCACCAAAATGTTCCCTTTTGCACCGAATCTCGTTTCCTTTACTGCTGGTAGCAGTTGTCTCTTTTCCAGTCCCTCACTCCTAAAACCACTGGCAGTTTTATGGATGCCCATCATTTTCCCTTGGATATCTTCTCTTTTAACACGAGACTAACATTGGTTATTTTCAGTGTTAAACCACCTTCTTTCCCCGCTTTTCTTACGGTTTCCTCTTGCCAGGTTCAGTTTGCAGCCTAGGAAGATACCCAATTACCTTATTTTGTTGGAAGAACCAATTCCCCAAATTGTTCATAGAATATTGTATTTTTAGGGGAGATTAATTTTTTATAGCCACTAAACTATACTCATTATTTTTGTACGTTTGCAACTTGGGGACAATTTTCCGAGTCGTGTCGCGGAGGGAGCACTTATTATCATGGCTGTTTGAGTGCTTGGGAATGCTGTGCTTGTGTGGTGTGGAGGCACATGCCTTGATGTGCACTGGGAGAGAGAGAAGGATGCAATAAAAATGAACGAGGTTTCAGTAAAAGGCCGTTTTTGAAGGAAAAAAAAAAAATTAAGAATCTGGAAGCGACACTACCCTTTCCTCCTCCTTTAGAATCCTGAAATATATGAGAGAAAACGCAGTGTAATGTAAAAAAATGCAAGGAGAGAACCCTTACTGTGAGCTAACTGTGCCAATACCGCTTCAGTTTGTAGTCACTGATGGAGATTTCAGTTTCAAATGAAAACAGCTTTTGATTAAAAAAGAATAAGTTGAATGTCTGAAAATCCGCACCATGTTTATTTGAGAGTTGTAAATAATGTATACAGATGGTTGTATGTGATGGGGCAGAATATTTAAATTCTAGGGTGGTTTTTTTTTTTTTTTTTTTCCAATAAGAAACGGAAGGCTGTTTATAAGAGAAAATAAATAGCTATGTTTGACCATGACTGTCTTTATTTCCTTTTTGGACTTGTTCCTCAGTGGTCTCCTGCTTGTAAATAGATTTTTTCTTTCCCCCCGCCCCCTGTATATTGTAAACTTGTGAGCAGGACACACCCAAGGATGGTGTTGGGTGCCCGGTGCCGCACGAGGTGCAAGCTCCACTTTTGGCCCTGCCCAGGTGCCTTTTTTGCCCTTCGCTTTCTCCCAAGAGCCTCCTGTGACCCCGACAGCTGGAGCGCTCCAGATTTCCTGCCCTCCCATCCTCGCCTGGCTTCTGAAGTGCCCTGCCCCGTGGTAAGTTCGTAACACACAGGGCTGGAGGGCAATTTGGGAAAAGGTGGTCGAAAACCTGGCTTTTACTTCAGTTTTTTTGCACAAATTTGGGGCCACAACTGCCTCGCTGCTGGTGCCCATCTCCTTTGGCTCAGGATTCTCCCCCGTTTAACTTGGTTCTCCTTGGGTTTGGTGTCTGTTTTAGGGTTTCATAGAATCCCACAGCGGTTTGGATTGGAAGGGATCTCAAAGCCCATCCCATTCCTCCACCCCCTGACAGGGGCAGGGACACCTTCCACTATCCCAGATTGTTCCAAGCCTTGTCCGGCCTGGCCTTGGACAGGGATCCAGGGGCAGCCGCAGCTTCTCTGGGAACCTGTGCCAGGGCTTTTCCGCCTCACAGGGAACAATTCCTTCCCCAAGTAAAGAATTCCAGCTTAAAGCGAAGAATTCCTTCCCGAACTTCAAAATGTAAAGAACACACTGAGTAACAGCCCTCTATATTGACGTCCCGCCGATCTCCTCCAAAGCCAGCTGGCGTGACGGTGCCAGGACCTTGCCGGGGGAGTTTTTAAGGCCATCCATGGGTGGCGGGGGGGTGGCTTTGTCCCTTTCCCCGTCCCCTTTGTCCCGCGGCGGCCGCGCTCGGAACGGGGGCGGCTCCCGGCTCGTTTTCTCCCCCTTTCCCCCCACTTTATCCCTCCATTGCCTTTGTGTGCCTGTTGGTCCACTACGGCGCAGCGGGGCAACAGGGATACTTCCACAAGATTTTCCTGGCCGTTTCCCTCCGTAAAAGTCTTTTAATCGGGTCAGGAGGCACAAACAAGCCAGCTCATAATGTTAGAGACTTTACCCTGATACCGTAAAAATTATGAGATTTGGGATAGGGGAAAAAAAAAAAAGCCTTTTATTACAGTTTTTAACTGATTCACGTATTTGGTTAAGATTTGCCTCACGTCTTTCCTTTGGTGTAAAACACCCGGAGTCACAGAATTTCCTGAGCTGGGAGGGATCCCTAAGGGTCTCTGAATCCCGCTCCTCGCTCTGCACAGCACACCTCAAAATATCACCAGGTGCCTGGGAGCGTTGTCAAACGTGCTTAAATTCAGATAGAGAAAAACCCTATTGCTCCATTACTTGATCTAGACCATGGTGGGTGTGGGAGACTGGTTTATAGGGGTGGAAGGCAGGGTTGAGCACTATTTAAGTAACACTGCTGTGGGTGGTTTCTCACTGACCTTGTTCCTGTGTGCTTTTCCTACAGCTGCAGGGAAATCCACCTTTGTGAATATTCTGAAACAAGCCAGTAAGGAGTGGGAAGTGGTTCCCGAGCCCGTAGCTAGATGGTGCAACGTCCAGCAAAGCTCTGGAGACGATTGTGAGGTAAAAGAGGGAAAGAAAGTTAAATGTTCCTCTAATTTCAGATTGCCAGTATATCCAACAATCTGGGTATTTTTCAGACTTTGTGTGATAGCAACACTTTGGCTGATTGCTTTAACGATGTCCGAGTTCCTCTTTTCCAGTTTGTTGGGTCTTCTGTGGAATAAATGTTACTCAACTTGAGATGTAATTTCTAAAAGTGGTGAAGAGTTACAAGAGTTACTTGTAGCCACTGTGAACTAACCGGGATGAGCTCAGAGGCTTGTTCCTGTGCCATGAAAAGTGTGCTCTGAAATGTCTTGGTTTTAGTGGTGGGATTTTTTCCCCAGCGACCTATAATTCCATTGGCAATCCAGCTGCTACCTCCTGTGCAAGCGGCTTTTGAGGGACTGGAGATCTTTTTTAGGCCTGATGGAAAAGTGTGGTGTATTTCAATTAACTCAGCATGAGATTTAACGGGGCCGCGTTGCTCGTGGCTCCCGCTCGGGTGCGTTTCTGCGGAATCAGGCAGCGCTCCCCCTCTTTCCCGGGGCTCCAGGAGCTGACCACGTCGCAGAAGAGTGGCGGGAACGTGCTGCGGATGATGTACGAGAAGCCGGAGCGCTGGGCTTTCACCTTCCAGACGTACGCGTGCCTCAGCAGGATCCGGGCCCAGCTCAACGCCCTGGATGGCAAACTCCGGGATGCGCAGGACCCCGTGGTGTTCTTCGAGCGCTCCGTCTACAGCGACAGGTATGTGGGGCTGGAGCCCTCAGCGTGCAGGTGGGGATTCTCCCAAGACGAATCACAGGATGTGTGGGGTTGGGAGGGAGCTCTGCAGAGCACCCAGTCCAAGCCACCAAGGCAGGGTCACCCTGAGCAGGTGGCACAGGAACACGCCCAGGTGGTTGAAATGCTTCCAGAGAGGGAGACTCCCTAAGCAGCTGTTCCAGGGCTCGGCCACCCTCATGGAAAGAGGTTCTTCCTCATGTTGAGGTGGGGCTCCTTGTGTTTTAGTTTATGGCCAACAAAAACTTGTATGAGTAAATGCCCCATCCTGCCTTTCTGGATTGATAACTGAATCCCATCCTGTAATCCTTATGTATTCCCCCTGTTGTGATATATTGCAAAAAATAGTGTGTTTTAATTTAGTGTAAATAAATGACCAGTGTGCAAGCCAGCTGTGTCATGTGGGTTACTCCTGCACACCTGAGCTGCAAATGTTGGTGGTCTTCATGCACACAGCTCCAGGAGGAGAATACCAGTTGTTTAATTCCACTCCAGGAGATCGTCAGAGATGCTGCAGTTTTACCACTCAGCTTCTCCAGTTTCTGTACTTGAGGCAAACCAAGGGATGCCTGTGTCCAAGAGGATTTTTGTTTCCATCCCTTTAATGTCCTCAGGTACATTTTTGCTGCTAATTTATATGAGTCTGACTGCATGAACGAGACCGAGTGGACAATTTACCAGGACTGGCACGAGTGGATGAATAAACAGTATGGCTCGAGGCTGGCGCTGGATGGGATCATTTATCTCCGAGCCACTCCTGAGGTGAGGGGTACCAAAGTGACACAAGTCTGTGTCCTGGGCCTTGCCCCTCATGGTTAGGGCTCAGCCTGAGCTCAGGCTGCTCTGTTCCCTTAAGGCTGCAGGGCTTGAGCTGCAACTAGGTCTGGAAGCACTTAAAAAAACGGGTTCTTTCAAATGTAGGCTGTGTGTATTAAAGTCAACTGTGATGGTAATGACCTTCTCATTTTAAAAGCAGAATACATGAGAACAGTAAACCAGAAAATACTGCTGGAATAAAGCAAGCGACTCCAGGAAAGTACAAAATACCTCTAGGAATAGCTGTTAGATCAGGAATGCAGATGTACAGGGACTAGATGCAACAGTTTACAGCAGTGGTAGAGCTGATGTGGGGGTGGTGTGTGAAGCCCCTGCACCTGGGGCACTGGAGCTAAGCCAGGTGAAAGCACGCCCTGTGTGCGAGGCCTCATGACCATGCTTTGATCTTGGGCCATCTCATATTTGTTTAAAAGGAGAGAACAGAATAATATCTCTTTTGAGTATGAAACTTGCTTGAACTAGAGAAAAACATGAGATGCAAAGAGCTCTAATGAACTTACAGATCACTTCCATATTTCCTTGCTTCCAGCTTCCATGCCCTTTAGTTTTGTTATGGTTGTAAAAAACTGTAGACTGTAACTCACTCTGAGGGATTGTTGTTTTTCTATTTAAGAAAAGAATGTATATTTCAATTACAAAGTACAGCACCTAAAAAATTTTGGCTTGTCGTTGAGGCTTTATGTGCTCTCAGGATGGGAACAAATGATTTAAAACATTGGAAAACAGAGCCTAAGAGCCAGAAACATATTTTGTTCATATTCAAATTCCACAAGATTTTGAAATGCTTGTCTGTAATGTCAAATGGATGTTTCTGTGCTCTTGGCATGCAATACAGCAGTTTATTTATTTCTATTTGCTATCTTTTGCCTTTAGAAATGCTTGAATAGGATTTACTTGCGTGGAAGAGATGAAGAACAAGAAATCCCCATTGAATATCTGGAGAAGCTTCACTACAAACATGAAAGTTGGCTCCAGCACAGGACACTGCGGTAGGGTTTGCTGAGTTGTTCCTTGAGGACGGATAAATCTTTGTGAGGATGTTCCATAGTGCTTTTTCCACCAGGGAAACTTCAGCTTTTCTTATGATATGTTAATCTAAACTGCAGGCACATTCCTATCAGTGTTTCCTTAGTAGTAGTGTCTTTCCAGCACATTCATTATTGCTTGGACGTGCAGTGTGCTCCAAGTTCTCTTCACACAGAGCTCTGGCCTGGGCTTCAGCTGAACTCGCTTTCATACACGGTGTGCTGTTACTCAGTTGGTGCTGGGGGAGCAGAATGTCTGGGAATCACTGATGTATCCCAGGAGCCACGCTGCAAATTCAGAATTCCTGGCTGCAATTTATAGATGCAGTTCTTTTTGTGAGATTCTTAACAATGAAAACGCTGACAGGGATTTGAATGCTCTCTGCTTTATTTCCAGCTACTAATACTTGCTTTGTTCCTCTCCCAATACAGAACAGATTTTGACTATCTGCAGGAAATTCCAATCTTAACACTCGATGTTAACGAAGACTTCAAAGGCAAAAAGGACAGATATGATAACATGATCGAAAAGGTAAAATGTCACAAGGAGTACAAACTGATGATTCATGTTGCTCCAGAAATACACTTTACGCTCTAATCATCCTCCTAAAATATCTAAGTCACAGAGTTCCATTCACGTAGTGAACAGTTTTACAGCCTCTGGCAATACATACTTTAAAGCTAGGCCAAACCTTTATCATTTAACTACTCAGGTGTTCAGTACTTGAATCCCAGTGGGATTCAAGCGAAGACAACTTGACTTTGATCTGAGTAGCTGCAATGACTTACAGACCTCAGCAGCGGTTTGCACATGTTTTTCCGTTCTTCAGAAATGAAGTGTTCCTTTGCGAGAATAGCAGCTTTGTCCTTTGATCTCCATTGATCCACCCAGGAGTGGAAGTGTTCACCTGATTAAAACCAGTCTTCCTGGTTGAGCTTGTTAATCGATGGAATGACCGGAGATGGCAGCTGTGGAGGGAGCGTGCTTCCCATCTGCACAAGATGAGATAAGGCCAAGCTTGGGCAGCTTAGTATGGATTTTGGAGGAGTTTGCTCCAGGGTAGCTGTCAGGTTATCTGGGAACAGCCAGGACCCTGTGTTGGCCCTGTTTTTTGGCATTTCCTAAATGGAGCCTGGGAAAAGGTACACTTAATGAGCCTTTTGGGCTTTGTGCTGTGTGTGGACCCAGACCCTGTGTCCTTTCTTACCTCTGCTGTGATGCTCATCCTGAAACTGTTCCTGTTGTGTAAATCCTGACAGGGCTCTCCATTCAGGATTACTGGTGCTACTCTTGGAAGTAGAGGGTGGCTTTCTTGTGGTGCCTTTCAAGTTAGTCTTGGCACAGTTACATGTTCCCTTCTCTACAGGAAGGGATTTGATTTCTTCTTTTTTTCCCCATCTCTTTGAGCCCTGACCTGGGAAGGGAAGGGTCACAGTTGGAGAGTGTGATCCAAATTCTGTTTCCATTTCACATCAATAATTTAGACAAAATGTTTACAGATGGGCTCTGTGTAGCAAAGCCTTTGCCAAAGGAATAGCATCGTGTTCTCTAGAAAACAGTTCCTTTCTGTGGAGTAGCCTGGCTTGAGTGGACAGAGCAAAATGCTCCCAGTTCAGGCTGTATCACAGCCTAGTTCCTAGGATGTTACTGAAACTTCAAGGCAGGAGTTGTGAGCCTGGCATTAATCTCCAATATTGGATTTCCTCCTTGCAGTGTGGTTTTGGTAGGTATTGCTTCATTTCTTCTTTGCCAGCCTCAGATCCCAAGGGACATGGTGCTTAGGTGCCCTGGGTTGTTCACCAGCGCTCAGTCTGGCCTGTGTGCAGGCAGTGGGCGTGACTCCATGGTTTCCAAATGACTCTTCTTTTGAGGTGACCATTATCCTCCTCCTGTTTGGGTGTCACCTACTTGTAATGCAGTCCTCTGTGACAGAGGGCTGTAGTTCAGGACCACAGGAGGGGTGAGCATCATTCCATCGTGTCTCTCCCTGCATCTGCTAAATTACAGGTGCTGTGTCTGGAAATGATCTTGATGGACAGGTAATAGCATGGCTGAGCCAGAGCTTCTTTTCCCCTGATCCTTTAGGTTCTAGTAAAGCATAAAACACAGGACAGGTAAATATACTTGCTGCCTCTTTCTGTTAATAAACACTTAGTGTGATTGACAATATTTGTTTCTCTTTGCAGGTCAAGGAATATTTGAGCATGTTGTAATCCTCTTTCAAGTGCAGAGTCAAATCATTCCAAACTTCTGTGCAATCAAAGTCTCAAGTGCATCTTCTGCCTTCTTTTATAAGAAGCCTCTGGAGAGGCACAACTTAGTCCTGGTGGTTTGATTGATTGTGAGGAACAAATAAATGTTGTGAACAGGGAAATTATTAAATAAATCAGTATGTCTGTTCAGTATTATGTGAAGTAATATGCACAAATTCTGAAGAGACAAGGATTCCGAGCACTGCCAAGTGATGTGCCAGTTTTTGATCAGACCAATGAGTTGTAGAGTGTTTTATAGATGTTTTTAATTTATTTTGTTCCCAACTGCTATTTAATTTTGAAGAAGGCGGCTGGTTTTTGTATCTCTTTGGTGTTTTTAGTCACATATATTTGTAATGGATGTTTTGTTGTTCCCAGGAAGTAAAAGGTAAAAGCCATTTTTGCTGCTGAGGGAATTTTATTATAGCCTGGAATTTTATGTTTTAGGGTACACAAAAATGTCTTCTGATGTTTTGGATAGAAGTTGTTCTTTGTCGATTACACTGAATTAAATCCAAATGTGACTGACATTCTGTACATAGCAAATGGATTTTTAGATCTGTTTCTATGATGAACTGCAAACCAGGATATTTGAGGCTTTTTGTTACCTAGCATGTTTGGGGTTTTCTTATCAATTTTTTTTTTTTTTAGCTTTTCCCAGAACAGTGCTGTGTTTGTTGGTGGTCAGTCCTCTTCTCCTGGAGAGGAATATGTTTGCTTGCTAGGAACTGCACTGGGCAGAAGGGCATTTTGCAAACAACCTCCTTCTGTGAATGACGTGTTGCTAAACCATCCCATAATCGCATTAGGGATGTGAGAGGTGCCTTCTTGCCTTTGTTCCAGCTGCTCCATGTGTTCACTGGACCTTCTGGGTGCTTATCCCAGATCCTGCACTATTGAAAGTAGGATTTTCCGTCTCACCTGCTTGGAGTAAGAAGGGGAGACTTGTGTGGAGTAGCTGCTGCCTGAGCCTCTTGTTCCAGGTGCAAAAAACAAACTTCAGGCTACCCATCTCAAGTGCTGGGTTTTATGAGCTGCCTTGTTCTGCTTTAATCACATCTGAGTGCACAGACGGCTTCTGGAGGCCAAATTTTATTGTAAAGCTTTTTATTGTGTACCATGGCACTTCTGCTACCTGCTTGTTGGAGACGAAATTTCTTCCTTTATGGCTGGAGTTGTGCTGGCATTCTCTAACTGTTGTTTGAAAAATAAAAGTGGTTGGAAAGACTTTTTAGTGCTTAATAGTGTTGGCTTCTTGTCTCAATACAGTAGATGTATTTGGTGTAAAAAAGTTCTCTAAGGTTTCTGAGAAACTGACTGACATGACTTTTTTTTCATGTGTGGGGAATGAACTTATGGGACAGAGACACAGGATTACATAAGCATGCAGTGTGTGTGACAGGGCTCAGTACAAGAGCATTGTATCATATTTATGTTGTATGGAAAGTAGCAGTAGTCTGGCAGAAAATCTTGTGCAGGACTTAAAGGTTGCACAGTAAAAGGAAAGATTTTAAGATCTTTGCTCCAGAAAGGAAGTGAGGTGGAATGGATGGAGATTCAGTTCAGATTTACTTGAAACACATAGTACAAGCTTTTAAAACATTCTTGGCAAGAGTCTCAACAGTAACAACTTATTTTGACTAACAGTGCAATTATTTCTACAGTTTCAGCTGTCAAAATTGTGGATTTAATTACAGGAATTGGAATGACAGTGCTCGTTGCAAGGAAGTAAACATGTCTGAGTTCTAATAAAGGCTTCTTTTGAAACCCATCACAGAGAGCACACAGAAATTCTGTGGCAGGTTATCTGCAGCCCGTTCCAGGAAGCTTTACAAAATCTCTGCCTGCCAAGTTTGGGTTGGAAGGAGCAAAGTCATGACCAATTATAAGAATGTTTTTAATTGCTGTGGAGAAAAAAACAATACCAAACCCCGAACACACACTCCACTGGCTCCCAAGCTTCTGGGGAACTGAAAGTGGCTGGCCTGGAGCACCCGGAGCTGAAGTTATTTGTATGTAGGACAGACAGAAGCAGGGATGGCCTGAGACTGCCCTGCCTGTGCCTCAGCTGAGACCCAGCTCTAACAGTACCTCAGCCTTCTGAACCTGTCAGTATTTCCTTTGCTTACATCTATTCCCAGGCTACCACAAACCAGGATTGGTGTGTTGGCTTTTGCCTTTTAGAGATGAGAAAACTTTCTGAACTGGTGTCTGCTGTTTGGTGAGAATTGTTTTTCAGCCTTTGGGTGTTGTGTCCCTTCCTTTTCCCTTGGGTAAGAGATACTCTGATGGAATTGCCTAGGAATGCTTGCTTGTTTTAATCAAGAATCATCGTGATCGGGGAACAAAATTGGGATGCTGTTTTTTTTCCAGTTAGAAAGCAGATTAAAGTACTGATTGGTAGTGTTTTAATTGTGATGAAAGTATCCGTGTGAGCAACGCTCTTAATATTCTCATTTTATTCTCAGTCCTTGCAGCTGTTTTCTGTATAGTGGATTTTAAGTTCTCTTCTAAATTCATTTAAGTTTATCTTTTCATCTCTAGATGCTTCTTAAAACAACAGCCAATTTTGTATGTAGAACCTAATTTTTATAATTTTGTGCCAGTTACTTCTACTGTTTTCTGTTTATTTAAGCAGACTTAGTAATGGGATTGTATATAAAATATGATAAGTATTGAATTGATTCTGTTCTTTTTTTAATAATTAGATACTCAGGAATCTCTTTGTGAAATAAAAATGGCCCAGGAGAAACTCACTGTGAGCTGTTAAGCAGAGACCAGAGAAGTCTGTATGTATGTAGCAGTAATTAGGTGTATCTTAGGAAAACACGGTGTGCAAGTGCTCTTGCCGAGAGGTTTCAGCATAACCAAGTGTATGGGCCTCCAGTTGTTTTTTTCCAGCTCCCATTTAGACTCTCTGCATGACTGTGAGTAAATAAATCACTCTTAGTTTCACTCTTTTTGTCTTTAAAATATTGATATCTCCCCATGCCTTCAGGAATCTGGGAGGATGCACTGGTTAATATTGATGTGCTGTTTTGTAGGTCTGAAGTATGCTGTTAAATAATGGAATAAAGGAAGGCAGCCCTGTTTTTAGGTTTTGCTCTGGGATGTTTTGATGCCACTGGCCCAGATTCATGGCCAATGGAAGTTATTTGTTTGTTTGAAAAGATACTATAAGCCATTGTTGCAACGTCAGCTGTGTTAGTTCACCAAGAAAAATGAAAGCTGTAATCGTTTGTGGGGAAAGAAAACTTAGGAGATGTTTGGTCTTGAAATACAAACTGATGGCAAAACTGTGCTGCAGTCCTTGTAGCCTAGTGGTAAAGGGGAGAAATTCACCCAGGAATCTGCCACTGGAGGTCATTGTGTCTCACTCCCTGGGCTGGCTGCAAGAGGAGCATTAGGGCTTTACCAGTGAATGGCTGTGGAAAAGGTAAAGAAGGAAGAGGTCACTTCCTCGCTCGGCCAGGGGATAAATACTGCACGGGATGAGATAAATCTTGCTCTGCGGGAGGAGGGAGTGGAATTGAGCAAACCCCACGGGATTAAGTGAATGACTAGAAAAGGCTGAGCTAATGGCAGGGGTTTGGTCACCAGAAGGCCTTCTGTGCAGCCACCAGCTGTTTATGTGCTGCGAGTGAACATTAGCACATGGAGAACACTAATCCCGCTGTGTCTGATCCATGGCAGCCTTCAGGGCTGAGCTCTCACCCGACACAGCCGCGAGCAGTGCTGATGCTGGCAGCCTGCTGCAAAGGAAAACACTTAGCAGACCCACTAACTGAGGCTCTGCAGAGTGCTTACTGTGCCAAATCAACCTGAACTGGGGATGCATCTCCAGAATGCTGGTTGAAGGATTCCGCACGGAGTAAGCAGTGCAGGGATTTATTTTACCTTAGGTGGGTATAATGTAATGCTCAGAGCCCAAACTGGAGGCTGTTGTGTGCAGGTGACTTTTGTTCTTCCATCTGAGTTTCAGTCCATGGGTACAGAGAATATGAGAGCAGCGTAAATAAGACTGGTGCATGGTAAATGAGGTTGCAGACTAATGCTCATTTCTTGGATTTCTGCTGACTGCTCTTCCCAATGTCTGGGCAGGCTGGACATGCCACATATGATCTCCAGGAAGTCAAGGTTGTCCAGCTTGCACCATGGATATTTGTTGGCTCATAGTACTGCCTGGCTTGGAAATAAGCTGTTGGTTTCTGAGAGTTATTTACAAAAATGTTGCCACTGCAGCTCTTTCAGAGGACATCCTGTGCTTTCTCCTGCCCTGTATTTTGTGCTTTTCTCTCCAATTTCCTTCTAAGTTGTTGTGACTTGTCTTTTAATAACCGCTAGAAACATGATCTCATACAAGTTGTAACAGACAAGTTAAAGCCAGTGTTTCACTCGGACGCAGCCTTCTTGAGGTTGTGTCTTCTGCCCTGCTTCACTTGGCTGTCTTAGGTTTTCTAGTCCTCTTCTCTGAGTAGTTCTGCTGCATTAACCCATCTGGTTGCCGGGGCTTTTCCTAACTCCTCCTGGTTTCAGCACCAGCTACAGATGTATGCTGATGGTGTGCTCTTTTCTCATCATTCCCTTCAGATTTGCCTCTGCTGCTTTGTTGAAGCCATAGCTGTTGTTCTCCGCTGAGCCTCCACCGCACCTTTGGTGTTGTTCTTGCTGCAGCTCGTGGCCTTTACCCCAGGACAGTGGCCTCAGGTCATTGACTGGCTGGTTGGTCAGTCACCTGTGCCCTGTCTGCGCTGCGCCTCGTGAGGAGAAAACCCACAGTCACCAGCAGCAGGACTTGGCTTTTTAGGTATCATTCCTGATCTGCAGTGCTGCTGCTTTCCTGAGAGTTTCCTGCAATGGTGCGTCGTAGTCATGTAGGTATTCCAGGTGTGCTTGTCCTTGCTAAAGTTTCTTTGCTGTCTCTGCTTTAGAGAGTGGGCTCATGTTGGCTGTCTGAAGGGCTTTTTCCAGTGGGGGTTTTGGTGCAGCTCGTGCTGCTTTATCCAGTTTGTTTTCTGACTGGGAGTCTCGTGGCACTGGAATATGGCTTTGTTTTGTGGAACTGAGCAGTCTGAGCTCTTGGAGAGTAAAGATCCCCTGAGGCTGGGAGCCGTCAGGCACTCCACTGTCAGCATTCCTCGTGCTGTTGTGCAGCCACTTACACTTAGGTTTTTGTGGCTAATGAGTGCCCCTGCTATTCTTAGACCTTTAGCTGTGAAGAACAGACTCATCTCACAGTTTCAGCTCTGCTGCTGAGGTTTACTCTGCCCCTTTGACATAACCACGGCTTGTGCACAGGACTAGCCTTTTCCTGGAAGGACAGGGTGACACTGGTTGTTCCGCTGCTGGTGGCTTCCCAGCTTGCTCAGCATTTTAGGAGAGGTGGGACTGAGCTTTGGCAATGCCGTGGCATACTCTGGAAAGGTATTCTTACTGTATTTGCCAAATGTCATGGCTTTATTGCATGCTCTAACTCTTGTGATACACGTTTGCTGTTATGTAGGTATGTAAATAATGGCCTTGCTTGAGATCTCATAGTGACTTAGACTTAGCCTATGCCTGCAGTGGGACTGATGGAATTCGTCCGTGCCGGAGATGAGTCACTAGCTCTTCCTGTCTGAAAATTTCCTTTCTCCCAAGGTTGCTCACCCATGATACACTCAAAGTGATAATGCATCTTCATTCTATGTTTTATTGACGGTCTGCACTTGCCAGTTGCTCTCAGATGAGGACACCTCCAGCATCTGGTTGCACTGTTGGCTTTAAAGACTGCTGTTAGTATTTCTTCTGGGATCGTCGGTACAATCCAGCTGGAATCGTATTGGCAGGAGGTCAGAAAGCATTGCTGGAAATGTAGCAATTGTGTTTGCTTGTTGTGCAGCACAGGCTGAAGATCTCTGGATCTTTCAAAGCCCTTCTATGGAGCCCTCCTTTTAGCCACTTTTGTCAGGAATTTTCTGTCTGCATTTTTGTTGTGCTGCCTTTGAGGGGTTTTTGTTTTTCTCTTCTACTCTGCTTGTCTCTAGTGCTGGAATATAACCCATTTCTCCTTCCTGGTCTGTCACGCCGCTGCCCACAGACTGAGCCTTTGCATTTCATTTCCCTACACCGGCACGTACGTTGGATGGGGATACCTGCACTGTGCTGTCATTTCACCTGCTCAGCTCTGAGCCTGGATATGTAGGCTAAAGTACTGGCTGTTCCCATTCTGATCCTTGTCTCGGGTAACTGTAGTTGCTTCAAGTCTTGGAAGACATTCCTGTAGGGGATTAGATCTGTCCTACGACATTTCCTGCTGGCTGGAATAGGATGTCCCTTGAATGATCTTTTTTTTCACTAGGAAGCACTTAAAGTCTCAAAATTCAATGCAGGCACTACAATTCTTGGCCTCTTAATGTAAGTACTGATTTCCACTTCTGCTCCTTGGTTTCAGGATGTTTTGTTTGGGGATTTTTGTTTGTTTTTTGGCAGTGCAACACCCAAAATTTTCAGTGCCGTCTCTGGTCTGGTTAAAAAATTACAGTATGTATTTTGGTTTAAATTTTTGTTACTGCTGAGGGTTTATTTTTTAGGGGACTGTGGGCTGTTTGTAAAAATGAACTTTAATCTGAAATAATACTTGAACTGTTAGTAATTGCAAGTCCTTGGTTCCAGTGGTGAGTGCCTTGACAGTGTGAGGTCTTGGACATGTTGCTGTTGTGAGCCTGAGTCATTGTAGCACCTGTACTGCTGATAGCAAGGTGTGCCTTGAGGGTTGGGCTGCATTTTTAATCTTTTAACTGCTGTAGAATGTTTGGGGAGGATGGCAGCAGCTAGAGGGAAATTGTCAGTTGCTGTTTTTTAAAGAGCAGAGGTCGAGATGGATGTTCAGGGAAATAGATTTCTCAATGAGACAGATGTTGGACGGGGAGATGCTCATATGGTAGAGCTGATTCTCTTCTCACACGGCTCATACAATTTTACTCATCTGGCAGGATATGAGAATGAGATGCCTTGGACTGAGTCTTTGGCTTGTGTTCATTACTGAAGCTTCGTTTTCCAAAATAGCTCCACAGAAATCCAACCAAGAAACAGATCATAGAGATGGAGGAACTTTGGGTCCTTACAGGAAACAGTACAGCTGTAATCTGGGGCGAGACTGAGGTGCTTGTAGGCTGGCTTTGAAGTAGGCTCTTGCTAAGTAGAATCCATGAAGGTCTGTGTCGTGCACAATCCACCTGAGGAAAGAAGGCTGGGGTGGCTTGCATGCACTGGCTGGGGCTAGCAGGGTCACAAACACAGGTTCTGCTCCAGCAGCAGTGTGTGCTGGGGACATTCCTGTCATCCAACAGCAGTATTTCATCAGTACTTCTGCTTTGCACAGTGATGAGAGGCGACTCCCATCCACAGGATGGGGTTTTTTGGTCCCTCAGTGGTCAAAATAAGGGTTCTCAGCTTTTTTTAGAGGTCCAGGTTAACTGTCAAATTTGAAGCTTGTGGGCTAGCAGTTCTTAATGTTGCTCTAGACCACTTTTACAGGAGTGAGATGATTTTATGGAACTAATGTCAGTTTCCTGAAGGCTTTCTCTGTTAGCTTTTGCAAATCCTTCAGCCTTTGAGGTTAGCTTGGATGGAACTCTTGAACTAGAGTGTGTCTCTCATTGGAATGACTGAGTGAGGGGTGGGAACAGGCAGTGACCTGAATAAAGTAGAATATGTCACATAATATGCTGAGGGAATGAGGTGAGCAGGGACTAGACCAAGCAGGTTTATAGACATTAGGAGTAAATTGATCGATGGAATTTTACTTCCAAGTTTGGAAGTACAATGCTGAAAGGTCTGCTCAGCAGTGAGGGGTTTTTGTTGTTCGTAGAGGAGGGAGGATAAAAACTGACCTGTTTTTCTGTAGCTGACAATGTACTGAGAGGTGGGAAGTGACACCTAAAGACATGCCTGAAGAGCTATTGCAGTGTGTGGAGTTTCCCTCCTGTATCTGGTGGAAGGGAAGAGGGACAGCGGAGGTCAGGAATGTTCCATGCTGCTAACCTGTTACCTTGAGCGATTGCCAAAGCTTCAGCACTCAGGCCAGGTGGGTGCCGAGTTCCTACCTTGCCAGTGACACAGCAAAACTTCTGTGCTGGCCTCTGCATGCTGGACTTGTGAGGAAGCAACAGTGGGAGAACAGAGCAGGGGTAAGTCCCTCAAGGAATTTTAATATTGTTGCTTTTCTCTCTAGCAGGTCTGTATGTCCTGGCCACTTCCCAAGCGAGGTGTTTGGTGTTTTGCTCTTCATGGGTGATGGCTGCTGGGGCCAAGGAGGCTTACTGTGAGCCTACTGTGATGAGGAATTCAGTCATGCTCTGTCACATCAGTTCCATAGCTAGACCCAGGGCAGTGCTGCCCCTCGAGGGTCGTGTGTGTAGGAAAGCCATTCGCGAGGGGCTGGGTGCTCCCGTGGTAGTGGTTGCATCAGGCCTTCCCATCCCCACAGAGCTAGTGAATAAGAACTGCTTTTTAGGGGATCTACTGATGGCTTTTCTCTGCCAAATAAACAGGTTAACGACTAAATAAGGCCATTGCAAACTTGGCAGCCTCCTTTGTCTTCTGCTGGCACAGTTGCTTTGGTTAAAAAGCTTTCTGTCAGTGCAGGTTTTGCCTGGGCAAGCTGGAATAATTTCTTGCAGTAAGAATAAGTTTTCACCAGGAAAGGCTGTGCTCACCCTCCAAGCCCTTTGCTGGCATCAGGAAAAGTAGAGGTGTGCTGAACTTATGGCGCAGGCTAGCCCTTGGAGCGAAGGTCTCGGCACAGCTGTTTATTTGAACTGGGACTTAGCTAAGCACATGTTGTAAGAGAATGAAGGTTTGTTGTTTTCTTTTCCCCCTGGCACACAGCATATTGTCAAAGAGGAACCCACCAAGTTAGCCTGTGGTTTTTATGTTTGTTTTCTTAATAGCTTCTCCCAGTCAGGAAAACATGCTGAGAAAGGACTTGGGAGAGAGCCATCAGTCCCAAACCTGATGTTGTTCTTGAGGCTCTCATCTCTGTTTCATGCCCTAAATGTGGTGGGGTGAGAGGGAAAGTGATCTCTAATCCAGCTAAACACACCTGACTCCAAACTTGGGTTTGTTTGCTCGAGGTTAAGGTATACAGATGAGCTGTCTGTCAATGTTTAATGAAAGGGGTTAGGGCGGTGCTTTCCTCTGAGGCTCGTGAATTTGAAGTACTTGTATTTAATTTTGGATATGAGTTGTGTGGTTTTTCTCTTCCTTTTTCCCTTCTTGGTATCTGAATTCTGCTGGCTTAGAGCAAAAGCACGTGCAGTCACTGATGGGAGATGGAGAAAGGAGGTGTTTAAGGTACCATTCAACTTCTCAAAAAGAGCTTGTGTCTAAACTTCTTTGCTGTGAGAAAGTTGGTTTTCCCCCCGCAGGCAGGTTCTGCTCCGGCAGGAAGGGGCATCATGAGATGTGGGATTGGGCAGACTTTTACTGCTTTGGGGAAAAAAAATAGATTGGAAGTGTAAAACCAGTGTTGTTGGGATAGTAAGATGAAAAGCGTACTGAAATATAAATAACATTGTGAAAAACAGCCTCTGTGAAGTTCACATTGCTGTAGTATTTAGAGATCCATTTCACCCTGGAGCTCTTTGCTTATCTGCTGTCGGTAAGGAATTGGGCATGTTTAGATGTTACCTAAGAAAAGGAAAAGGGACTTCCTTGACTTCCTTGTAATGAAGACATTTGGTTACGAATCTTTCTAGAGGCTGGTGAAAATCCCCCCCCCAGCACCACTGGTGATTTCTTCACTTGTCCTAACTGTTGTTACGAATTGCTTGCCACAGCAGTGTGCTCCTTGCCCCTGGCAGCCTGTTGCACAACATCTTCTCCAGGGATTTGCAGCAATGTTCCGATTAAATTTGGTATCAGTGTTCTATTTGTTTTTTAAAGCTGAATGTGTGATACGTGTCTTTTGAGTGGCTGGAAGAAGTTTGGAGGCAGTAGAGAGTCATTAAAAGGTTATTTAAGAACTTGAAAGTAGCTTTGCTGAACTGTGCATTTCCTTTGATAGAAGAGGCCCCATCAAAACAGTCTCTAGTAGAGCTTGGGGCAGATTGCAGATTGGCTTGAGTGAATGAGTTTTCTGCACACTAGTAGTTCAGCATTTGTTATTTATGTACAATTGTATTTGCTAAGAAATTAAAAATTTCCTCGTCTTTTTTTGCTTCAAAGGCAGCCTGCACCCTTGATAATCTTGTTCTGCAGTTCTATCCTCTTGAATCGTGGAGTCAAGGAAGGAGTTTGAGATGGAAGGGACCTAAAAGGTCATCTTCTTTCACCTTCCACTATCCCAGATTGTTCCAAGCCTTGTCCAACCTGGCCTTGGATGCTTCCAGGGATGGGACAGCCACAGCTTCTCCAGGCAACCTGTGCTGGGGCTTCAGCAGCCCCACAGGGATAACTCTTCTAAACCTGCCTGCTGTCAGTATTTTGCTTATTTGCTATGACTTGGTGGCTTTTCTTGACATGTTCATGGAGTTCAGCCTTCTGGGACCGAAGGGGTTCTATCTGAATAGTGATGGTGGGATGCTCCTATGTGTGGACTCTGCCAAGAGACTTAGTGAACCCTTCCTCACAATAGATTTTTCTTCCTTATGTTTATAGGTTAACTGGTGTAACTGGGACTTAGGTAACTTCCCAGTAACTCCACCAGCTGTTTGGATACCAGCTAGAAAGGAGCAAAAAGGGGCTACCTTCTTCCATGAGATTCTCACCAAGTTTACTATGTCATTTGAGGTTTGCTGGGCAGATGGTGTTTTTGTATGACTTACTATTGAGTTTATTTTCCATAATGATTTGGGAAAGCTAATTATTTTTTCCTCCTAGTCCAGGAATGATTGCTCATTCTTTCCCATCACTGAGGCACTGGTTGGAAATAGGCAAAGATTTCACAACTTTTTGAAGCCAACTCTGTTTCTTCCCTGCTGAGAGCCCTCCAGCACTCTCCTTATCTGCCTTAGAAGGAAAATGCAGCCTGTGTTGACATGCATCATTTCATTTCTCCCTCTGACTCAACATAACCTGGCGCAGCCCAGGACCATTCTTGACTCTCACTAGAGGATCGTGAGTGATTTGGCTTAATCCCAAGTCCTGCTGTCATCAGGAGATGTCACCTCACTCTCCTGACACCTTTCTCTGTAAACTGCCAGTCTGTTTTCTTGGTAATGCTTGGATTTGCAAAGGAGCAGGGCTGCTAAACTCCTGACAGATTTTGCCACATCCTGCATAGGCTTTAGAAGCAGCTTCTAGGTTCAGTAGTGTCTGGGGAAAAAAAGTGCCCAAAGCATCTAGTCAAAGTCTGTAGTCACAGTGATTCCAAACACAGGGTATTGCTCTATAACCACACACAGTGCAGTTACTGCTCACTAGTCATGGCAGCTCATTATGGTTTTGGTTTTTGCTGTCTCATGGTTGCCTTTCCTGTAATGTCTTAGCACCCAGGATCTGGGTTTTGGCTTTCTTCTCTAGGAAGATTTTCTGAGGGTTTTCCATCTGACAGGCTGGCCTGCCCACCCGAGAAGGCTGAGGGCCAGTGGGTGTCAGAGTGCACATGTAAGGCCAGGTTTACTCTATAGATTTGGAAGGGAGGTCCTTACAGTACCCAGTGTAGTGGCAAATCCTGGCTCTATGCCCAGGCTCTATTGCCAGCTCCTGGAAATCATTCCCACACTGGTCTTTTTGAGGACTGTCCATGGTGCTCAGCTTTGGGATTTCCCAGCCTTGCCCACAAGTTAAACAGTTTTGGGTGTGTGCGTGTGTGTTGTGGGGCAGTTTGCCTGTTCCCATTGGCTACTGCAGCCTTGTCTTTGACTTCATCCTTTCTCCTGTGAGTGTGGTTTAGAAATGGATTGGTTAATCTGATGCTTTAATGATGGCCAAAATAGTCTTAGCCTCAGCAGTCAAACCGCCTGATTTTATCTGCCTCCTAGAGAGCCCTTCCTCCCTTTTCCATTTGTTAGCGAACAGAGATCTTTGCTAGATAAGCAAGGCTGGACAGGAGCAGAAAGCTGAAAGCTTGTGACACAATAATGAACTAGGTGCCTTCTTCAAGTCCCACAGTTGCTTGTCTTGGCTACAGAGAGGAAAAAACCCTTGTTGCTCTGTGGTAACAAGCTGGTCTGGTGCCCTGGTGGGAATGCACCTGCAGCAGAGCCTCAGGGCCTGCACAGCTAATTGAGATGTTGGAAGCTGAAGCCTGGGCCAGCCTGGCTCAGCCCCACCTCTGACTGTTTCACCTGGCAACTAACAGTCTTCTTGTTTGGCCCTGGCCTTTTCAGAGGCATCTGGGCACAAGACAAATAATCTATTTTATTTGTTCTGGGCACCCCTGCAGCTCCTGGTATGGCTGGCAGTATCTGAGACTCTCCCAGTCCTCCATCGTGCATTGCTGTGAAGCTGAAAAGAGACTTGATCCAGAAGCACAAGGAAGGAGCAGAAATGCATCACAGGTAAGGGGGGACTCCATGGCTACAGCTGTGGTGGTTTCTTTCTGACTGATCCACATCCAGTGTATGCTTCAGCAGGACATGTGACTTAATATTTTAGTTGGGCACTTCTAGCTTACAGTTATATGATGGGAAGAGAGGAAAAACGTAAACTCTGGTGTCAAAGTAAACAGACACTCTCCAGTGTCTTTGGAACTGGCCTGGTGGGAAAATACCTTGTGTGGTCCTGCAAACCTAAAGGAAAGTGGGATTAGACTCTCAGGTTATTCCATGTCTGAGTAATGCCACAGAAGAAAAGGAGAACTGGTCCCTGCGGGGTGTGAGATGTGGTATTAACAATGGGACACTGTCTCTGTGTTGCTGTTACAAAGGATTTAACTTGGAGTCTTGTCAGCAGTTAATTACAGCTGACTTTTAAAACAGTCTTTTTTATAGGTAAAGAACATTTTATTATTAAATCTGCACATACCTTCACAGGCTCAGGAATTCTGAGTGTTTGAATTGGTTGCAGAGGCAATTTAGTGCCTAAATCCTTTTAGAGATGAGGTCATGCCAGTTCTTTCTGTAACAAGAGTGTACAGTATTTTTTTCTGCTTTTTATACAACTGCCATTTTTTTAATTGTCTTTTGGCTCAGCTACCTAAAGCTAGCCTCTCTTATTGCCACAGTCTTCTGACTGTGCCTTCTAATTATAAGGCACCCATGAGGAATTCAGTCTAACACCATATTCCTTCAACATGTTGTTACATCACCCGCAGAGAGATCAGAGAGATAACCCTTTGTCCCAGGTAAATTAGAGCAAGTGGAACAGCAGAAACAAGCTGGCATTACTTCTTCCCAGAAACAATGTGAGGGTACACTAGGGAGAGGACTGGCTGACCTCAGAGCAGGCTTGCCTCCTGGAGGGAGGAGGTGTCCCACTGCTCCAGGCTTTGGTCGCACAATCAGACTAGTTGTACTTAAGACTGGTGGTCTCCTGAGACCATGCAGTGAGGTAGAAACAACGATAGCTCCAAAAGTCACACTGCTGTTTAGCATGTCCTTTCCCACTTTGGTTTCTGGACCTGTTGAGGAAATGTGCTGGCTCTAAGACATCAACATTTTTGCTTAGAATGATCTGTACTAAGAAATGGCTTGAAGGGCTCAGGAGAATATGCAAGGGATGGCTATCTGGGGGAAGCAATCTCGGTGCTGTCTGAAAACAAGAGACTTACACATTTCACAAATTAGCATACTTTTTGGGTGTCCGTGTTGGGGTTTATCCCTTTGTACAAGTCCCAATTTTTAATGCAAAATAACCTGCATGATGGAAACAGAGGGAGCTGAAGCACCTTGGTATTTCTGAGAGTCTCAGAAGGGGCACATGCAAAATGGATTCACAGCTCTGGAAAGTGTTGGCTGGAGAAGGGGCCACTGGATGGAGCTCTTGTCCTGTGCTTGGCCACCACCTGAGCGGCATGAACCTGTACCGGTGAGGCGTTCTGCTAGAAATCCAGTCTTTGAACAAGGTAAGGGGCTGGGATTCCAGTCTGATAGCTTGGTGGTTGTATGCTGTATTGCTTTATGAGAAACCCACAGCTCCTGGTCAAGAAGGCAAAGTTCAAGCAGTGTGAATAGCTGTGAGAATTTGGGAGATCACATTCATCAAGGTGGGCAAACAGGTATGGCCACCACCAGTCGGGGAAAACCCCAAATCTGAAAGGTGCCAGGAATAGATTTGGTCTAAACTGGTAGCTCTGAGCTTTCAGAGCCAAACGCTTTTGGTTCCAAGTAAGCTGCTCAGCTGAAAATCAACAGTTTTCCAGATGTAAGGTGTAATAAATCCAGAAAGAAAGCTACATGTATGTGCAGCTGAGGTAGTTACTGACATCAAAACTGAAGCATTTCAGAGAAGCATCTCTGAGGAGATGTGTGGTGCAGTTTCATTCCTTTTGGTGGCTGGAAGGTGCAGAATTGCAAAGTCTGAGCCTCAGAATTGCTGACACTGTTGGGAGTGGGGATTGCAGGAAGTGCGGGGTCAGAGCAGGTCATATTTGACTGTAGGTGATAGTATGAAGCTGTGTCCTGAAGGAAAGTGCTTTTAGCAGAAAGATTTCCAAGTGATGTTTGCCCTGGTTTTGTGACAATGGTGTTGGTCAAGAGGGGATTTTAATATGATTAGTGCTTACAGGCACACAGTCTGCAGTAGCTTAAAGGGTCCACCTTTTCTTCTAAGTGCAAAAGAGGAGGACACTTCTACCGAATGTTTTCTTTTTAAAAAAAGACTGTCTACTGTTTGCCTTGACTGTTGGGCTTCCTTGAACTAAAACAGTTCTTTTATGTGCTTTTTACCATGTGTTTATAACAGGGCCGTTGCTGGTTGCCTGCCTGGTTAGGAGTTAAAAGGACAAGTGAAGTAGTGCTTATGACATACTCTGTATTTTTAAGACATGGAGTTCTTTCAGAGGAAGGAATTAGAATTGGAATGCTTCCAAAATCCAGTTTTAATAAATTGTGTGTGACTTCAAAAAGGAAAAATTCCTTTCTTTTCCCTTTGTTGCTCTTCTCATAAAAAGTTTGGATGTGCGCATATGAGCCTACATATGTGCATGTTGCATCACAACTTTCAGCACAGGTTTAGGATACTGACTGGTGGGATCTCTGACTTATAAAATCACCTGTCAGAATACCTTGCTTTAAGGACTGTGGCTTGCCTCCTCCTTTCATTTTTGTTCACCAGATTGGGATAATATTTGCAAATTACTTGTTTCCAAAGAAAATTAAGTTTTTACTGCAGGAATTTGAGGCTGGCTCAGAGCTGCCTGAGATGTACCATTTCAGGTGCAGTTATTCACCCAGCACTTTGTTTCCTCTGCCTGCAAAAAGTGCCAAGGATGTCACATGTGGCTGGTTTGCCCCCTGCCATTCAGGGGAGAGCTAACTCTGCCCTTCCAACTCACAGTCCTGGCATTCTTTGTTAAAATTTCCTGACTGACAATTCAAAGCCTTCCTTATTCATGTCTGTGCAGAGATTATTAGGACAATTATTGAGAGCTAGTGGTAGCCAGAGGGCTGATAACACAGCTGAAAGTAAACAGTGATGTGGTGCAAGGAGTCGCTCTATTGGGGTTTTTTAGAGTGTGCTCCCAGCTGTTGTACCTGCTTGGTGCTGTTTGGACAGAACAAGGCTTAGTTCCCAGTTGTGTGCTGCTTGTGGGCCACACGCTTGCCTCCCTGTCCCAGCAGGAACTGCCTCCTAAACAGCTTCCCAGGGCTTGGGTTGCTGACTGTGGGTGACAAGATGCTACTGGGAGAGGGGCAAGGAATTGAAAGAGAATGTGGGTCACATTATTTCAAGTTCTTTGTGGCATATGCGTTATGGCACGATGCCTCTGGAAAAGTAAACAGCACTTCAGGTTTAGTCATGCCTTGTGCTTATTATAGTGCTGCTGAATGATTCCAGCAACTTGCCAAGTGCCAGTGCCTAGCACAGGACAGGCATCCCAGCCGCAGAGCCATCTGCCTCGTGGGCTGGGAAGAGCCTCTGACAGCTGGGGGAGATGCTGGGTGGGAAGAGCTGGTGCACAGACAAATGACATGCTAATCCCAAGTCGGAAAAGGGTGGTGATGCCAGCCATGCGGGATGGGGATTTTTGCCTGGCAGGTGTCTGCAGACCTGCTGGCTGCCCAGAACAGGCATCCTCTCCTTCTGCCAGTGCTGGCCTTGTGCTCCCAAATGAGTCAACACTTGCTCAAAGTGTGAATGGAATTCATATAGCTGAGAATCTAACTGTGCCCTGCCTAGATGTGTGTGAGGGTCATCGGGAAGGTTAGCGTGGGGGTTTCTGCTGTGTGAGCTGCAGGAAAATTCTTCTGCCCAAATTCCTGCTTGCTTGCTGAGCTTTGACTGTGAGAAGAATGAAGAGAGCACATGAGAAAGCTCTCCAGGGAATGAGCAGCAGGATGGGCTTAGGAAGGACAGAGTGCTATGCTGAAGTTTGATTTTCAGCAGCTGATATCTTCTAATATGAAGTTGCAGCCCAAAAATGTAGAGACAGAATATAAAAATACATCAGTGAAAGTGACTTTCCATGCTAATGGCTAATTTTGCTTTCTGTTTTTAACTCTGCCCAGAGTTAGCTTTGAATCCACTTACATGATGAAGACATCAGCACTGCCTGGTTTTGAGAATCAGGCTGGCATTTAAATGCAAGCTGAAGTCTATTTCTGTAAGTGTGATGCAGAGCACTCTCACCAAACCGTTAGAATTTCCTGCTAATTGTGGTGTTTCATTTCTGGCCAACTGCATTCTAGAATGGCCTCTCTCTAATGTGCTATTTACTGACTCTATTTTAGTAGATAAACTCCCCAGCTTTGCAATAGGAAATTTCTCTTCCTTGCACAGTGTTCTAAAGCCCCTTTAAACTAGAAAGAAATCTGTAAGCTAATGTGGTAATTTTGATTTATTAACTTATGGTAGGTATAAACTCTTCCTTTTGGAATGTTGACAATGTTTGTCATTGAATGGAGATGCTGGCACATAATGTATAGGAGGCCTGAGGTCTGTAATAAATACAAAGGCCATAAATATTTAAGGCCTATTGCATCCCATCCTACTGTTAACACATCCTTCAGTACCATTTAATGGAAAATAACTTTAAGTAGATCTAGGAAAACCAGCTTAAATTGAATCTGTGACACTCAGTTGCTTGTGGAATGTGGAAATAAGGTTTTAAGGCAATGCAGACCAATTTGGTGCTCCCTAGAGGGATGAATTTGTCAGCAAATGCTTTGCACAGAAATACCTGACCTGACCCAGACGTTGGTCTTGAGCTGGGGCTCAAGGCAGTGGTCATGCTGAATGGCAGAGGGGGGCAGCACCCCAGACAGGGGGCAACTGGGAGGCCACACACCCTGCCTCAGACAGCCCACCCTGTCTCTGGTTTCACGTTTCCCAGTCCCAGAGTCATGGTGGGAATAGCCACCCAGACTCATTTGAGATGGAAGGGATCTTAAAGCACATCTTGCTCCACCCCCTGCCACAGGCAGGGGCGCCTTCCACTAGCTCAGGTTGCTCCAAGCCCTATCCAACCTGGCCTTGGATACTTCCAGGGATGGGGCAGCCACAGCTTTGGCAACCAGGGCCTCACCACCCTCACAGAGAACAGTTTCTTCATAATATCTAAACCTTCCTTGTGTCCATTTAAAGCCATTCCCCTTTGTCTTGTCATTCCTGTCCCACCCTTGTAAAAATTGCTTTCTTGTTTAGAGAAAGTGTCTCTTAAGAGTTGTTTTGAGAGTTTAGAGTGAAGCCTTCTAACAGGAGAGACAAGGCAGCCAACAGATTCTCAGCACTGGAACTGAGTGTCTGCTCTTCCCAGTGGAGGAGGAAGTTCCCCTTGTTTCCCTGTATTTATTGATTTGAAGAACTGAATGGGGTCAGAGTAGTTGTTAAGTGGAAAGCAAGGGTTTCCTAACATGAAAAACAAGTCTTTCTAGGGCTTAGAATTCCATATCTGTAGCCTGTGGTGGTAGAGATGTAGCTAGGAATACCAAGAGCCCTGTTTTCAGGTTCCTCAGCTTTTGTCTTCTTCCAGTGAGTCAGTATCTATTTCTGTGTGAAAAATTGTAACATGAAACACCTTAAAAGCACTGATCCTACAACAACAAACAATTAAAAGGGAAAATGGAATCCTTCCTCCAGCAGAAAATCAGGGCCAAACTGTACTTCCAAGGAAGAGCGTTTTGTGATGTCCTTGATAACAGTAATAACAATAAAGGTCACAAGAGCTCTGCCATCCTGAGACGTGATGTTGCTTGCTCAGACAAGTGGCCCCTGCTGAGACTCAGATCAGGTATGTCTGATAATGGGGATGGAACAGCCGTGTTTATTTTTGGAATGTGTCAGACAATCTGTTTCTGGTCCTTGCTCTTCTATAACAGTCAGGTATTTATTTACATGCTCAGAAGCTCCAGGGCTTCTCCCGTAAAGAGGAGTTTATGTATCTGAACAGTTCGTACCTTTCCTTCCCCTTTGTGTGCTGATGGCTACGATCTTGGAACAGAAGATGGAAGGGGGATGGTATAGTCCTTATCTAAGATTATATTGTTGCCAGAAAGGACGATTTCACCGTTTGTTTCTGTGCAAGGAATGAAATTGTAAATATCGATGGTGTAAAATCTCATTTTGGGAGGATATTCCATATTATAAAATATCATGATGATGCAGTGGACATAGAACTATCAAACTATTTGTAAGATGATCAGGAGTGCATTTTTTACTTTGTGTGGTTTGTCCTTATGGAAGAAAACAAATCAGGAATCTCATGGGTGGGCCTTACCCTGTGAAGCAAGTGTGCTTTGAAAAAAAATGGGTGAATATATCCTTGCCTGGTTGTTTTGTGTATTTGGGCCCTTCTGTTTTAAAAGCTTAGCAGCTAATTTGAAAAGTAATTGAGAGCACTGCATTTTTATTTGAAATACAGATGATATAAATATAAAAGTAAATGATCTATTCAAACAAGTCAAATTAAGTAGCAGTAGGAAATCTAAATATACTGGTGAAGTCTTACATTGCAAAACCTTCACTTCTCTTGTTGGACATGAGAAAATGAGTGATGATGTGTAAATCTTACAAGTAAATCGTCATAAAGAGAGGCCAGACTTAAGCAAGCCCTTACAGAGTGAGGGAGAAAGACACTGGATTACAAAGTCAAAGTTCAGGATCTCTCCTAGAACTTGCAAGAAAGATTTGGGGACCCTCCTGTAAGCAGGGACTTATGCAAGGGTTATGAAGGACATGAATCAGTTGCCAAGGGAGAAGGAATATGCTGTTTAGCAGTAGATGGGACTTTACCAGGAAAGGTTAGAAAACTGCCAAGTCTGGACACTTTTGTACTTTTAGGCACTTCTCCGTATAAAACCAAAGACAGGCTGTTGTTTTGACACTTCAGAAATGCTTGGTCACAAAATAAATGTGGTTGCTAAACATCACTTAAGCCTTTTACCTGCCTGCCTGATATGGTAAGAAATGCCTGAATTGCTCTTCTTGCTTCCTGTTGTGGAGGACAGGAAAGAGCTTGGGGAGCAGCTTCCAAAACTGCAGCACTTTGGGACTTAGCTGGGGGAATTAGGTTTTGTGTTTCCCTGGACTACCTCGGGGGTCTTTGAACATGCTTATCTTTATGGGTCTGAGAAAGCCCTTTTGAATCCCAGTCCCAGCGTTTTGGGTCTCCCTTTTACTAAAGGTATTCAGTCCAAGGGATGTGGTGAACACATTGAAGTTTTCTTTAGTGTAGTTGCCATGCAGTGTTTTCTGCTCCAGCTGCTCTGATTTGCAAGTACCATTGCACGAGTGTCATGGATGAAGTTGTATGGGTTGCAGTGCATGGGACACGTTCTCACCACTTCCTGGTATTCACTAAAACCAGTGGACTTGAAATAAATAATGTTCAACTTCTCTAATTTTAGCATGAAATTAAGATAACTTGTTGGCCAGCATTATTGTTCCAAAGACCGTAACATTATCCAAGAAACCAGCAGGACTCATAGGCACGTTCTGCTGGAGAGTTTTCACACAATATCCACCATAAACTGTTGTCTGTTGCTACGAAACAATCTGAGAAGATCAAATGGTGGATAAACATTGCATAACTCATCAAAGAGATCAAGTAAGGTGCAGAGATAAGGGATGGAAGTAATTGTGGCACTGGTAGAGAGCTGAGGCTGGAAAACAGTGTTGAAGCCGTGTAGGCAGGAAGGAACAGACCTCCTAGTTAAAACATTGGTGAAAGTTCTTGTAGGAAGCTCCATGCCTGGTACTTTAGTCTGATCTCATGGTATCTGAGAAGGATTTCTTCTTTCCATACAAAGGAATCAGAAAATATTTCTACAAAAAAAACCTCATGGGAAATACTTGAAAACTTGAATAATTTTTCTTACTTTGTTCCATCTTGTTGCTTAGTTAGGAGCTTCTTCATCTCAAAAGAATGACTGCTCTCTTTGTAATGATGCTTTTTATAACATGAGAGTTCCACCGTGTCAGAGCATCCAGAGTTTGTCGTCCCTGAAAATAAGCCTTCTGATCTGTTTTTCATAACTGGAGTCAGGTTCTCAAGAATTGTAAGGTAAACAAGGATTGTTTACATTCTTTTGTGAAAGATATCACTTGAGAGACTTCTCATTTGTCCAGTGGGATTAGAGAGGTGGTAACTTCATTCTCCAATCCCTGGTCACTGTCCAGGAATCTATAAATATCGAAGTTGAGAAATAAAGCTTCTTCTTTTGTGCTCTGACACCTGTGTATGCTGTGTGTTCCTTTCGTGTCCCACAGCGACAAGAGTTGTCTTTGCTTACCAAATTGCCCCAGACTCGTGCTTCTTTCATGTGTTTATGCAGATTTATTAAGTCCATTCTTGTCATCCCTTAGCAGAAGAGATCAAACAGAAGATAAACCACTCATGCCTGCAGCAGCATTCCTGCATTGGCCAACTGCCTATTCTTCTTCCAGAGGCACATTACTCCATCCCACCCAGGAAAAGTGCTCTGGTAAAAAGTTCAACTTTGCTCTGTGCTCTCAGGGTCATCCAAGAGAGAGAATCTAGCAGGTTGCAGAAGTGTGGGGTGGGGTGTGTTCCAGCCAGCTGTTTGTTAAGTGGACATGGAAAATGTCTGGCCACTCAAAGGGAAGGAGGATGGAATAATGTCAACTCTTTGGTTGGTGAGTAAGGAGAAGCTTTGGCTGGTTTTTCAACTTGGTGTTTGTCTGCACTAGCAAAAAATTTCAAGTGATTTCAAGAGAAATGGATTCCCCCACTGATTTCACTGGGTGCCAATTCTGACTCAGAGATAATGTTTACTAAATTGAGTTAAAAACTTTGCTGCTTTTCAATGCAGGAAGGAGGAGAAAATATCCTGTTGAAAAGAACTGCCAAGACCATTTTAGAGCTCTTGTTTCTGGTGACCTTTTAATAATACACAGCAGGACAGAAAGAAGCAGTGGTCAAGTTTCTTGACTTCAGACAAACGAACCCTATTTTCTGAGGCTGGGCTACTTCAGCCGATGACATTCATGGCACGTAACATTTTACAGGCTTCTGGTGGCAGCTCTACAAATGTGACAACGGGGTGTCAGCTCCGAGAGGAAGGAGCCTTTTTTATGTCTTTGCATCCCAGATAAATCCCCTTGTGTTTTGAGTTTTGGCATCTTCAGCTGATTACTCATGCAAAAGTGTGAGGGGAAATACTACAGAGCTAATTATAATCACTTTTAATTAGATCTTGCAGCAACCCTGCAAGAAATTTTAAGTGAGCGATGCACACACTCTGTGAGATTAGTGCTGCTTTGCAACCAAAACCATAAAATCCTGAAATGGTTTGGGTTGGAGGGGACCTTAAAACTCATCCAAGTATCTACATACCACATGTACCATGTAGGTATGGGCCCCAAACCAAAAAGCACAAACAAGAGTTGGAATACATGGACTTGTGAGTATTCTGCTGATATTTGGGAACTTGGTGAGGCAGCCAACAAACCTGGAATTTTTGATGAAATTCCTGGTGACACAAGAGGGAACCATTTCAAATATCCACTCTGTACCCTGAATGTGAAATTGTTGTTAGGAAATTGTTATATAAAAGGTCTCACAAAATTACCTGCTTAAACAATGTGTCCATTCCTTGCCTCCTGTAACATTAGCACCAGGAATGAGTGGTGTTATTCCTATGAGGCAGGTGTTGGACAGGATGTATGGAGATATGGTTAGCTGTAAGTCTCCCATGTCTCTTCTTCCTGTGATTACATCTATCACAAAGGAAATAATTTTGTAACTAAAGAGCCGGATAATTTGTTGTTGTCAACAGGAAAATTCTCAAAATTAAAATGAATCCTCATTTTGAAAGCCTTGAACTTGTAAATGGATCATTTGAGCCATGTTTTCCAGGAAATAAACTCAGACCTTTAAGGCTGTGCTCAGCACTCCTGGGATGGCTGAATCACAGGGCTGTGAGTGCTCTCCTTCCACTTCAAGGGCTGCTGTGCTTGTCAGTTTTCAGGCTTTCTGAAGGAAGCTCTCCTGGCTTCTTGTTTGTGGAGATGAAAGCATGGAGAAGTTTAATAAACTCCAGCAGGGTTCTGGGTGAGTCACAGGTGATTTCTGAAATTCAAGACTGAGTCGGTAACCCTGGTCCCCAATCGAGAGGCAAGTTAATAGCAGAATTAAATTAATTTATTTCTTCTTTGGGTCTCAAAATGCCTTCTAAGAGCATTTTAAGATTTTTCTTTAGGATCCTCATTCTACAGATAGCAGAAGTGTTCTCCTTTCAATTTATTTATTTTTTTCCCCCTCCTTTCCTCACCTGTGTTCATTTGGGGGCTTGTTTTGGTTTAAGACAGTTTAAGGAGAATTCTCTGGAATGATTTTCCTCCCCTTACAGGTTTAACCAATACCTTCCCACCAATAAGGAACCAATACAAGAGGCTACATGTGAAAAAATAACAGTTTTCTAACAAGAGGATCAGCAATGGGCAGAAAGTAAGTGAGTGCTAGATACAGAATTGCTAAGTCTCTGAACCCCAGGCTAGAGAGCCCTGAAGTGCCAGACAAGTGGCAACAAGTCCTCTGGAGAGCCTTCCCTCAATACTGGCCACAAATCAGATGAAAGGGCGCAGCAGGGGCGCAGTACAAATATCCAGACTTGTGGACAGGATGCATATAAACTACTAATTTGCTAACAGATGGATGGACTGGTGTATTTTAAAGGTGTTTTCAATGTGGCCTCAACAACTCCAAGAGATAAGAGATTTATTTTGTTTTCTTTCTGAAACACTTCTAAACAAACATGTTTGGGACTGAACTCTGTCTTTCCCAAGAGCATGTTGTGCTTCTTCATGTTTTTGGTAGGGATTTAATGGACTATAAAGACAAATGATGAAAGCTGGGGATTGGGTTGCTGGAGCAGGGACGTGATTTATCCCCCTGTCATTCCTGTGGAAGAGATCCAAACCTCTCTGGTAGGATGTCCAGAGGCTTGGCAGGTCAGGTGCAAACTGAGAGAGAATCTAATTAGTGCATACAAGTGTCTGGAGGATGGGTGTCGAGAGGGTGGGGCCAGGCTCCTCTTCCCAAAGAGGGCCTTGGATAAAGGAGTGTGGAATGGGGCAAGGAGTAGAGTCTGCTTGGTCTGCGGGTCCTGGTGATCAACTGCCCCCTCTGGAGTCTATTCCTGTCGAAGCTCTGCACTGGCTCCCTGGCCTGTGCCCTGCTGAGCTGGGGCAGATTTTCCATGTCCTCTGCTGGAAGCAAGCTCTCCAGAGAAGGAATTGGCTTTCACTTAACCTTTACATCTCCTTCTGCAACTTATCTTTAAGGGCACATCTTGAGTGTTCAGTAGCACAGTGTGTTTTAGTATGACCCATTACTTGTCTGACACCTGTGCTAGATGTAGAAGCAAGAAATGTACATTTTAACAGGCAGTTAAAAATAGATTGGTTTGTTATAAATCACCCTCCCCTACCTGGTATTAATTTCCATGGAGCTGAAGAATTTAAAATTCTCCTGGTTTCTGCAATGGCTGCACCCTGAATTCGGAATATTGCCCCTTCCAAACAGAGTTTTAATGACATCAACAGTAAGTTCTTTCCAATGTACTGAAATCCTTAAGCCTTAAAAGAGAGATAACTGCTGGGTACTCTGCTGTGTTCTTTTTCTGTGTCTTTTCATTCTTTTTCTTCAGGAAAAAAGAACTGAACAGGATTCAGTTCTTCGTTAGGTGTTCTTGGACTAGAAGCAGTATTGCTTTGGCTTTGTTCCCAAACACAAGTTAATATAAAGGGGTGACAATCCAGCATTCCAAAGAGGAAAAAAACAAACAAAAGAGAATAACCTGATGGGCTGGTTGTCAGGCTGTGATTACCTGTTCAGGTGTATCCGACTTGTATGTTTCCAGTAACTTGGCAGTACTGACTTCATTTGGACCAGGTATAAAAACACTGTCATATTGCTTCTTCCTAAACCAGTGTACATCAGAATACATCTTCCTGTGGACACTGTCCTTGGATAACTCAGGGGGCAAAAACCTGGCTAAGTTTCCTGCACTACACACTTAATGTGCTGGTCTGAATTTATTTCTAGAATTTGTTTCCATTCTCATTTATATCACATAGTACCATTCCTTAAATCAATAACGTTTTAAAAAGTTTTCAGACTTGTTTCCAAAAAGCCCTAGCAAAAAGGTAGCAGGAAAAAGTGAGTGTTGTGAAGAGTTAATTACAGAAGAAAAATCTCTTCTGAGGCTTAACTGGAGGCTAATAATGAGTTTCCATTGCCTGGAGGTGCATTGGAATGAGAAGGAAATGAGAAAGGCATTGGAGTGGGGTTAAACTGGTTTTGTTTTTTCCATGCTGGAGATGGCAGATGAATAAGTCCATTCCTCTTAGCACCTCTCCATCGCAGGTGAGAGCGTCTCCCCATGTGCCTGGTCTGCTTCCATCCCAAGCATTTGGGAGCAGAGGCTGCCTGTGAGCCTCTGTGCAGCTCAGCAGGCTCTGAGGCAGAGCAGGGTGCTGGCAAGTGCTGCGCAGGAGCAGCCAAGCACCGCGGCCGACGCCGGCGTTACCACAGCTACGCCTGCTGCAGGACTTCAAAGGGAAAGGCAGAGAACAGTGCTTCAGCCATACGTGACCTGAGCTGATTTGTGCTGCGAGTTAAGTCCTTCCCAGGGACTTGCAGTGTCTGAGATGGAGGGGAAAAGGGATTTCCTTGGGAACAGCTTTTGGGTTGGGTGTTTTATCTCATATGCTTGCCTTGGAAAGGGAGAGACATGCTCTCTTTGCTTGTAACTGCTGAGTAAGGTATGTGATGGATTTAGGTAGAACTGAAAGTAAGGTGTACTCTACGCTCCGAGAGAGTTGGCTGTGGAGAATTAATATAATTAGAAAATTTTACCCATCTTAGTGTCTGAGATAACAGTTTTGTGGAGGCATATCTTGCATTTTGAATGAGTAGTCAGGGCCTTGCTTTTGGGTTCAGAACCAGGATGAGGGCAAGTGTAGGATCAGTGAAGAGTAACCCAAGTGACATAAGAGAGGAACACTGTGGAGTCCTGAACCACAGGTCTCCAAAATCTTCAGTGCTTCTGTACATCAAGAAAATGTACATCCTGGCTCCCAATGCCAGCTCTTTCTTTTTGGTGGCAGGTGTTACTTGGCCTTCATCTGAAACTGGATGCAATTTCCCTTCTCGTTATTGCTTCTGGTTGTTGGCAGCCCAGAGGTGAAACATGAGATGGTGGCTGTGCTGTGTCCTCTTGTCTGTGCATGCTGCCTGGAGGTGGGGTCCCACGGCAGCAGTGTGAGGAGTGCATGCAGCAGGACGTGCAACTGGCTTGTGGAGGGACCATGTTTCCAGGAAAAACACATGAGGGGAGGAGTCAGCTGAGGTGAGTGGGGTGAAGGGTCAGGAGCTCAGGTCAGCCCCAAGATGGGCAGTTTGGCCCACAGACAGGCAGCCAACATGTATTAGTTACAGTGTCACTGGCTGAAGGGCTCGCCTTTCACCTGTGGCATCCGCAGAGCAAATTGCAGCAGTGGGATATTGCAGTTTGTCTTGGACCCCACGCCCTCTGTGCCGGTAGCAGACAAGTTGGGTGTTCATGGGGCGTCCCCCACTTTGGGGCTCACCCTAATGGTGGCAGGTATTGCTGCTCTTGCTTGGCTTTCAGAGGCTTTAATGGAGATGCTCCTGCAGCCTGTCGGGCAAATGAAGCAAAATGTCACGGGGGGGGAAACTATTTTGATCACTTTCACTGGGGGGGCAGAGGGGCGGGAAGAAGTGGGTTGTAGTAAATGTCATACAGGCCTGGAGTTGGAGTGCCCATCCGAGTGGGACAGCAATTGCTGGGCTGTGCTGCTCTGAACTGGAGCAAATGTGGAAGGCGAGCTGCTGCGAGCCATTGGTTCTCCTGCTCAAGGAACCCATGGGACAGCTGGATCTGTGGAGGGACTGGAGGTAGGTTTGGGCAGCCTGATTTGGGATGGGATACTGAGAGGCAGAATTGAGTAGGAGAGATACAATGATCTCCAGTCTGAATCCATAGCTCTGTCTTTTCTCTCAGTGCCAGACTTTGTATTTCACCAAGTCTTTCTTGTTGATATGGGTCATGACCTGTACAAGACTCTTCTCAGGTGCAAGGTCTTTGCACCAGTTCTTTTATTGTAACAGGAGAACTTTCCAGAGAATTTAGGAACTGAAGAGTCCTCAGAAAGCCAGCTCTGGGGTTTTCACAGTCCTGTGCCTTCCAAGAAGTCTGAAATCATTCAGATATCCAGTGGAAACCTGTCATTTTGCTGTGTGTTTCTGCTTGCTTAATTGCTGGTATGTGGATGAAGACAGAGTGATTTCATGAAAAATCATTTTTTTATCCCACGTGTGATCTGTCTAGCCTGTGCTAGCATATACAGTTACTTCTTGGATAACACCAGCCTTGTGGCTTGTTGTCTGCAGCAGGTGCTCTCATGGAGCCAACTTTTTGATCTGTTTAAATCATTCAGATAAGTGGTATAGCATCTCCCTGGAACACTGGGATAGCAAGATAAACCATATTCCATGTTAGGAAGAGAAAGGTTGTGTGTCTCTCTATATCTCTCAGAAGCTGTTGAATGTTTTTCAGCATTAATCTGCAGCCATAACGACCCAACTCTAACCTGCATTTATTAATTGGGAGCAGAGCCAGCAAATGCTGCAGAGCTGGAGCTGATATGCTGAGAACTGTGGAAAACAAAGCCAAGGAGAGGAGCAGCAAAAGGAATTGGTTTGTGATAACTGTGTCTACAAGGAACAGTTAGGGACAGAGGAAGGTAGGGAACATGTCTAATAGGCTCCATGTTTCTCAGAAAGACCTAGTTGGGAAGACGTGGCATAAATAAGTCTTTGAGTCATTCCTTTTCCATACTGGAAAGCCTCGTAAACGTGTCGTCACAAACCATCTGCATGCTGAAGATGTGCAATTTGATAACGTATGACAGATTGTGCTCTAAGTATGACAGTAGTAAGAGCATGTCTAAACACAAATCTTTTCCTTCTCCCGTGGAAAATGTTTGCAGTGGAGCAGGGGAACTGAAGTATTGGGATATATTGCTTACGCCACAGTAAGAGAAAAGACAGAATGACATCCTGGGGGAGAGCTTTGGAGAGTTGATCTGGATGCTACAGTTTTCCCCAGGAATCACAGGACAGAGACTGCTTATCATCTGCAGGGGCTGCTGCCCAGCTCAGGGTCTTTTCCCTATCCCCAGCTGCATCTTCCACCTGCTCCCTACCTCCAGCACAGCTGTGAGAGCAGGAGTGGCCGGGGCGTGCCCAGGAGACCCTGCCCTGGGACTTCCCTGATGCCTGTGCTGGGAAACAAGAGCAGCTGTGGGAGTGCTGGGGCTGCGGCACAGGTGAGAGGATGGGGAGCACAGTGCTGGCCCGCTGCCCATGCCATTGCTTCTTGCCTTTCTTCCTCCTTTTATTTTCTTTCCCCACCCCAAAGCATGGGAATGTAGTAATTGCTTTTTGACCCAGTTTCCAAAATCACTGTAGCATAGACTTTGGCAGGGGGGCTGGGGGAACCACTTAGGAATGAAAACCAGCCATTAGCTAGTACCGGAGGGGCAGGAGCAGCAGCAGACTGTTACAAGTATGCACTAACAGCCTTGTAGAGCAACTGTTACCCTGCATGTTTTTACAGGGGAAAAAAAAAGGTAATTGCATTTACATTTTTTTGATATATGATCCCTGGTACACAAACCTTTTGAGCCCTAGTTCAGGTTGCTTTCAGCCAATGCCCTCTAAGCATAGAGGCTTGTGTCAAGAGCCTGGATTTTCAAAACTTGGCTGGAGGTTTCATGGCAGCCTTTCTTGTGGTTATTTCTGGTACCTCTGGCTGCCAATTGGAACGCAGGGCTGTAGATCTGTGGGGAAGTGGAAAGGGCTGGGTGTGAGTGCCTGTATGGAGTAGGAGCCCTTAATAGCAGGAGGCTTGGGTTAAGATGAGGTTTTGACATGCACAGAGACTTGGGGAGCAGATCTAAGTGTGAAATCCAAACCAATTTCCTCATTCCGGCTATTAATACGAGATGGAAAAAAGGCCCTTTGAAGTCATTTCAAGCAGCAATTAATATCCCTTGGAATCTCCCCAGCAACTCAGTGAGGAGTCTTGGAATTTACCCTAGCAAAGTAAGGTAGGTGGGAAAGGAGAAAGAAAAGGCCAGAAGATGTTGTCTTGAGGGATGGGAATAGAGTGTCCCTCAGCCTCTGCTGCCTTGGTGTCCTCACTACTTCTGTCCCTGTCATGGATAGGGCACCTGGAATAGTTACATGTTAGGCCTAGTGATACCACCACTGCTTGAACGTGGATTATGATACCTCTTCTGCAGGGGAGAAACAAAGGATGGCAGTGCCCCAGGCCACGTTTCCCACCACAAGCAAGGCTGTCGTGAAGACATCATGCCCTGGAGAGCAGCTCTTGCCTGCTCCCCTGTAGAGCTTGGTAAGAGAATTCAGTGGCCTCTGAGGATGAGCTGGTAGGTGCCTTGAGGATGTCCCCTCCCTCAGTGAGGATGGATGAGAGCTTTTTCCCCACACGTGTGGGAAAAGCATAGCCAAACTTCAAGGCTTTGAGAAATGGAGATAGTCCTCATGTGTTTTTATTAATCAAATGATATGTGAGTTTCTCCAAAGGCAATATTTTATTCTGGAGTTGTACAAGCATAAAATGAAAGCTTGCCCTTTAACAGCACTTGTATTTTGTTAAAATGCTCCACCAGAACATGTTGTCCCAAATATCTGTCAATACTCTGTCATGCCTGAGCCCTAAAGCACACAGAGTGGGATGTTGTCCCAGCACAGTCATCTCCTGTTGCTACACAAATGTTGAGGTGAAGCCTGAGTTTATTAGTTTTTAAGGCAGAAGATATTGTTTCTGCACATTTTTATTTCATACAGTGCCTTAATTTCTATTAGTCTTAAGCTGATATGTCTTAGATTTATTTTGCTTGCTGGGAGGCTGGAGAAGCTGAGGCCAGTCAGACATTTCATCTCTTCCATGAGAACAGCCTCATGGCTGTTCTTGCAGGTCAGTCCTCCTGAAGTTCCACTGTCTGCCCTTTCCAGTGCTTCCAGAGCACCAGGCACTCCTTGGCTTTCAACTCCTACTCACCAAATTGCCTCCTTCCTGTGGAGAGGAGCTTGGATGATGGTTGTTGGCTGCAGCCTTCACTAGGGACTGCTGCTGGATGTAACCACGAGAGCTATTTAAATAGGTGGTTTCAGCAACAGGTCTTGTGGGCAGGTTTCTCATCTTAACTTCCTGGTGCTGCCTCACATAAAATGCACAGCTTACTGATCACTGAATGCAGGGAGCAACTCTCAATATCATGGAATCACAGAGTGGTTTGGGTTGGAAGGGTCCTTAAAAGTCATCTCATGCTAACCCCCTGCCATGGGCAGGGGCACCTTCCACTAGGCCAGGTTGTTGGCTGTGTGACAGGCAAAGTTTTCATACCTACAGGTATCTATCCAAAGGTTTTCCAGCAGAGGGTGTGGCTACTGGAAGGTTTCAGCTCAGGTTGCTTCTCCCTTTCTTTGGGATGAATCCCAAAGATCTGGGGCTACGTGCTGGGGGGGGGCTATTTCTCATCTGCCTGTGCTTGCAGGAGCTGCGGCAGCAGAAGGCTGTGGAGTTGGAAAGAGCATTGAAAGAGCAGCCAGCTCTCAGGGGTGCTTTTTCCTTATTTTTTTTGGCCTTGTTTTGGCTTGGATAACACATTTCTCCAGTTTCACTTTCTCTCTGATTTTTTTTTCCTAGAATGCTTTGCTCTTCAGACTGCCCTAAAGTGGCAAAGCCCTTTTGGGGTTACATATGCTCCCGGGGAACCATTGTTTGTTCTAAACTAGACTGTTTCTCTTGGAGTTACCTAACAAATAGTTTAAAAGTCATTAAGTCCTCAAAGCGTTATTTATAGAGTACAAATTTCTGACTAAACGTGACCTGCCAATGTTTGGTTTTCAATATTTTGTTTAGGAAATTTTGATATAAAGGATGAGAGACAGAACAAGAAGAGAAGTGAAAATCTAAAGGAGTGAATGATGCTGCTGTTTAATTGTTTGAAAAGAAAAGAAAACATTTCTGATGACCCAGGATAGACAATGGGATAATAAATGAAAGCCCTAGGTAAAAGGAAAAAAAACCGACCCAAAAACAACAAACCAAGCCAACCTTTGTTGTGTGGCCTCACAAATTGTGTCTCCTTAAAAATTATCCAGAGTTGAGAAATAAAATGACAGAAGAGAAAATACCCACTCCTGGGTAGCCTTTTTCTCTGTATCAAAAGAGGGCCTGGAGTGGGAATATCAGGCAACACATGAAAAGTTGACCAGTGGAAACACATTTTTGACTGGGAATAGAGTCTGTATTATCACAATAGAAAATGGTTAAATGCAAAGAGCTGAGATGAGAGATGAGAGCTGAGGAAAAGAAGAAACATTGAGATGAGTATCTGTTGTTTAAATTGGCAAAGTGAAGGGAAAATAGTATTCCAAGAGCAGTAACATAAATGGCATTGTAAATCAATCAGTGGTAGGTTGTCTGGAGCTAAGCAATATAGATGTCCATGAATTTACTGTGCTGTTTCCTGTGGTTGTAGTTTGATAGCTTCTTTCCCAAGTATCCATTGTAAGACATCATCTGAGAAGGCTGCTCAGGTGTGTATATGGTTGGATGAGGCAGAGAAATCGGTGATTTATCTGTGGCTTATACTGATATATATACTACTTATACTAATATAGGTATATTTCAGATTTCCTGCAGCTGGCATTTGGCATATCCAAAGCCCTGTGGAGGTGACCCAGATGGCATATTTTAGTATCAGGAAAAAATGTAGTCTTGAATTAAGAGGATCACAGTGACCTGCCATTCAAGTTACTCTTTCCTTCAGGATATTGGATTTTTCAAGACCAGATGCTCTGTGTTGTAGAGGCAAGGATTCAATTTTAGAGAAGCAGACAGGAAGCAGTGTACATCAGGGAAAGCATTTCTAATCCTGATGCCTGTCACCATCTGCTTGTGAGAAGATATCTTCAACCAGAGGGTAAGAAGGCTGGCTGGGGGCTGCTGTGTTTTGACAGTAGAAATCCAAGTAAATTGTAATTTCTGTCTGTACTAGTCATGTTGTTGGACTTGGCCTTCCACTGAGAGTGGGTGAGATTCCTCCTCGTCTTTCCAGTCAATGATAAAATAGTAGAAGCCTGCTCAGGAGGTGAGGAGCATCTTGAAAAAGAATGTGGTTATTGCTCTGTAAGGATTCAGTGCTCAGAAGAATCAGTCTGGATCACAATACAGGTGCTCTACAAAAGGGCTGAAGGGCTTGTTGGCCCATCCCTCTGAGCTTTCTTGGCTTTTTTTTTTTTTTTTGGCCTAGGATGCCAATAGCTCAGGAATGAGGAAGAGGAAAAACTCATTAAAATGACAGCTGGGGACAAACTGGGAAAAGAAGAAATCCTCCTGATGTAAATACTGCTCGTCTCATTTGCAGCCCACCCATATGACCCCCATCAGGTCTGTACCCCATTTTTATGTGATACAATGAGCCTTGTGCTCAAGGGGCTTGACTTCAGCCTTGGGTTTCCCTCTTCCCCTGAGAAGTGAAAGGATCTGTGTCTCTCCTGACCTGCTTTCTGTCTCACCTTGCTCTGGCGTGGGGAGCAGGTGATGTGTTTCAGAGCACAGAAGTGCTCCAGGCTGCTGGGCTGCTTCCTTAGCCCTCTCCTTCCAGAGAGGGGGAGTATTTGTTGTCCCAGTGTCCCAGCAGTGGGAGGTGGTGGAAGTGTGTGTTTCGGCATCCTACGCTCCGGTGGGTATTTTGCGGGTGTAGGAACAAACACTTTCTTTATTTTAACAAAGCCCTGCGCTTTTGGCTCTGACCAAAGGCTGGTTTGGCCTCGTTCCCTGTAGCACAGAGCAGGACACAACTTGAGGCATATGAAATCTGCTTTCTCCCTGGGGCCGGGGCGTTGAGCTGCCCCTATGCTCACTGCTGAGGGGCCCCTGGCAGCTCATGCCCTCGGGGGGCTGTGCCTGGGGCTGGCTACGGATCTGGGGGCACTGGGGGGGATGGGAAGCAGGGCTGCTTCCCAGCAGAGGGCCCTCGAGCAGCACTGCCAGCTCCCAGCCCCAGCAGCTCCGGGGCTTCTGGCAGAGAGAGATGCATGAGGTGTAGCACTTTGGTGTGCTCTTGGAGAAGTTGCTCTTGTTGGAAAGATAAGGGGTGTTTTTGCAAGGAGATGTAAGTATTTTAGGGAATGCAAGCTGGAAATTGGTAGGAGACTGGCAAGGCTTGCTCAAAGGTCTCTGCAAAGCCCAAACCTTTGTTGCTTCCCAGAGGAGTGGAACACAACTTATGTTTTCTAAGCTCTTGAGGCGAACACGCCATACTTTACATGCTTTCAGTAGCTAGCAGAACTATTGGAAGATACCAGAAGCAATAGCCCCAGCTGATGAAATCCTCATGGCTCTTCTTGTGCCCTGAATGAAGGAACTGCTGTGACCTGAGTGGCTCTCCAAGTGCTCCAGGATGGCTCATTGCTCTCAAGCAGACATGGTACATTATTCATGAGAAGCACATGAAGCACTTCACAAAAACTCCCTTAACCCTCCAGTATTCTCCTCTGTCTTACCGCAGCTAAATGTTTTTCAGCACCTCCTGTTTCTGCCTCTTTTAAGTGAGTGAGCCAGGCCAGGGAAGTCAGTGGGAATTTGGCAATTTTTCTTCCAGCGACCCTGCAGTGGTTTCTCAGGGAATGGACATGCAGGGCTGAGCAGGTACTCTTACAGAGCCAGCACTCTATTTCATGTTGTTTTCACTGCTAACTGAGGCAGCACTATTGGAAAAGTTTCCAAAAGCAATGGGTTTGCTCACCTTAGACCTTTACTAATCAGCTGTCAGGGCGTGCTTGCTGAGATGCCATGTTCTGTCTAGATTTCTTTGGGAGTGGATGGAAAGGACAGACAAGTCCTGATTCTTGGTGACTTGAATACAAATATGGGTGCTACAGAGTTGCTTTTTGTGGTTCCCTTGGAAATCAGGGCTATTGTACTAATTCAGCTGTAATACTAAGGAATGCAGTGCAGGAATTTGTTGAGTTCAGCAGCTAAAACGGCTGCAGTACCCATGTAAAGCAGACCAAAAAACCCCTGAAGCCTCAAGGTCACAAGGAATAGCTGTGATCAAGAATTCACAGAATCCTGAAAACGTATATGAGGGATTCTGTTGGTGCAAAAAGGATTTGCTGCGTGCACAGGTGTGTTCAGGGTGAACCGCTTTTGTCATGATGACTTGGCACTGACGTTTGTCGGCCAAGGAAAAGATACTGAAAACCTCTGTGATAAGTACAGCTGCGGTCTCTCTATACCTAGATCATTCCATTGAAATCTTTTTGTCCTCTGAAACTTCCTGACTTAGGCTGAATTACTTCTGACTTAATCCAACGCAAATATTTTATCACTGGGTAGTCTGCACAAAGCCCTGGAAGTGCAGGAGCTGCCAGTTTCCATCTCATTCAGCATTGCCTCTGACTGACAATGCTGTGGTCAGCATGAGCGGCTTCCGAGGATTCTACCAGAAATGCTGCAAGATATATTTATGGAATAACCTGCCCACAGGGAAAGTTTTACCCTACCAGTCCCAGGGAGCATGCGCATGTATGTGTTCTCTAATCTTTACCATCAGAACTTTGCCTGTTCTCATTATCCATACACATGTCAGACACTGTCATTGACAATGATACCTTGCGCGACCTCGCTGGAAAACAAGTTCCTGAGTGAGGAAAATGTGTGTGTGCTGGATGAGAAGGCACACCAGTAGTTCTTGTGCAGCAGCAGGCATTTTGGTGAAGGTGGTATCCCCTGTCCTGTGCCCTGCCGAGGCATTGCCTGGGCTGGGATGTTGGCGAAGGCTGTCGGCACAGCTTTTCCTCACCAGAGCTTTGTGAGCCAGCGGGCTCGAAAGGCAGGTTCAAACAGTCAGCCAAAGTCTTCCCAAATCCAGCTGCTTCTCTGTGGCCTGTGCAGTGAGGGGAAAGCTAGTGGGTTGCTGTGCTGAGTGACGAGCTCCTCTCTGGTTATTAAATCAAGCAGAGGAAAATCCTGGAAATGGCTGGGGCGGTTTGGAAGGGGAACATGCGAGCCGAGGGGTGGAAGCAGTGCCAGGAGGTACATAGATACATGCACTGGACAAGCCAGCTCTAGCCAGCGGGGTTTATTTTGTCACTCACAATGACAGACAGGATTATTAGTGCACTTTACTTGGGTGTTTCTCTGCAGAGAAAGCGTACTCATTTTTAAACTTGGTTGAGACGACTGCCCTGGCTCTTGATTTAAGGACTTCTGGAAATGGCTCTGGTAGTGTTTTTAGATGATTAAACCCAGCAATGTGATATTTAAAGACTGACTTGGAATCATGCATCCTGATAACAAAACATTTTTTTTTAGCCAGAAAATTCAATGCACAGGTTTAAAATGGCAGTGTTTGACGTTACAGTGAGTTGTGAGGAACTGGAATTGCTACAGTTTTTTAGGTTTGTTTCTGAAACAGTGAGCTAAGAGCTGGCTTCTGAGAAGCATCTGTGAGGTACTTTCATTGAGGGATCACAATGTTTGGGGGGATCTTAAAAACCCCATGAGTTATCTAAGTGGCAAAAAAAATCAGCAGTTTTCTCAAGTAGCTAATGTGTCTTCTTTAGGAGCTCTCTAGTTTATTTTAAAATGAAGCGAAGGTAGAGACTAATTGGCGCATTACTAGGGATTTAGGGCATGGAGAGAGCAGTCCTTGCTTTGGAACCTTTGGAAGAGGGAAGATGTACAGTTATTTGGGTTAGAACTTGGGCACACAAAGCTTCTCAACTGGTGTGGTGCTCTGCTTTTTTTAACACAGGGACTGTCATTAATTGAAATGACAGTTGTTAGGGATGGGAGAGCCACCCCTGTGCCCGTTGGAAATTCACTGCCTGTTGAAAAACAGGTTCTTAAAAAAAGGGATTTATTAAGGGGAACAGAGGAGCCCAAGTCCTGACCCATTCATGTACAGACTTGTGGCTCTGAGATCTTCCAGAAAAACATCAAACAGCATGAGGGGATGGTGACTTAGAGCAAATCATCTGTTCTCGGTGTCTAGGGACAGCACAGGGGTGGCAGCAGCAGAAAGGAGAGAAGGAATTTGGCAGGGAGATCCTTCTGCAGCGTTCTCACTCTGCTCTGCAAGTGCTGTGGTTTCTATTGCTGCTGCTTTTTTTTTGCCTGGCCAATGGATTGCATATTATTCCCTAGTACAGAGTTTGGATGGGTGACAAAGGTGGAGCTTGGTAGCTGAGGAGCAGCTGAAGGGGCAGTTGCTGTGTGGTAATCATAAACCTTGCTGAAGAAGGGGAGTTTTCCCCCTATGGAGCTACAATAGCCTCCTTTGTTTGTTCCCCTGAGAGTCTGTGTCCTTCCCATGATGGATTGCTGTTCTGCCATGTTCCTTGTGAGCCATTCGCAGAGCTCTGTAGTTCAAAAATATTTTATGGATCTCGTCACCTTGGCCTGGACAGTCAAGCTGAGTGCAGGAGCTATAGCTGACTGAACAAGATGTGGGATATTGGCACTGCTTCTCTTGTCCAACAGCAGTCTGGAGGGAGCCTTTGGAAGGGCGATTAGTGTCCCTAGAACTGCGTGTGTAGGAGAGAGAAGTAGGACTAGGCTGGCAAGCAAGGTGAGCCTTGCCATGCTCGAAGCTAAGGAGAAGCAACACGTATTTCCTTGGCGAATTATAATGAACTGACTAAATTATGGTTTCTATATTTTCCTGGGTTTGTTGTTGTTGGGTTTTTAATGTTTTTGAGGTTTTTACTTGGTTGGGTTTTTTTCCTGCGCTATGTGCTGTTGGCCCAGGAGCGCCCTGGTTTGTGCGTTTCCAGCGGCAGGGAACCTGCGGTGGGTGTGCGACAGGCTGCGAGCAGCCGCGGGCAGCCCGCGGCAGTATCCCGGCGGAGCCACTCTCCCCGGGCCCAGGGAACGCATCCCCCCGGTCGGGGCGATGGCTTCTCCCGGCCAGAGGCACAGGGTGGCCACGGCCAGGGACACTCGCAGCCGGCGGGGGGGGTGGGGGTGTCGGTCCTGCGGCCGCCCCTGCCCTNCCGCGCCTCGGCTGCCCCGCAGCCCCCGCCTGCCGCCAAGCTGGAGGAGCGCCGCAAGCCCGAGCCCCGGAGGTGAGTGAGCGGGAGCGGCGGTGGGAGCGCCGGGCTACGTTTCTCCTTCCTCGGTGTCTTTTTCGGTGTCCAGCTCTGCTGGAGCCAACTTCTAAAACGCTTCATGGTGTTTGAAAACTTTTTTTACCGTTTCAGTTCATCTTCAATGAGATGTTAGCAGCCGCTGAACAGGCAGCTTTGTCTTTCCCAGGTTTCCAGTTTTCCACCTGGTATATGGTCGTATGGAGTGTTTTATTATCCAAGACTGGTGCTTTGCTGTTTGTTTGCCCTTTCTGTGCTTCCTGTGAAGCGCTGCCATCCAGAGCGAGAGCGCACGGGGTAACGAGGATTGAACCATCTTTAGACTTGTTCCTTTTTTCTTTACAACGTTAGTTACTAATGGATTTTTCTTTTGTTCAGAGCGCATCCCTTTAGCACTCGCGTTCAGGAGGAGCACTCGGATGTGCGGGGGGCTCCCACGACACAGAAAAAGGCACCGGACTCTCCCGGGGAGCTGGGCTCGGGGCGGGAGGCGGGAGCTCCCTGGAATCGTACCGCAGAGCCGTTCCTGTTAGTAAAGTTGGGTGCATAAGGAGCAAGGTCGGGCCCTGGGGCAGGTCCGAGCAGTAGCAGCTCCGTCGGAGAACTGCTCCGTGTACTATATATAGGTACTTGCTCCTTTTGTGTCAGAGAGGTGCAGTTACTGTGCATCTGAACGTGACTTCGTGCGTGTGCTCCCAGCTGCTAAGGGACTTGGTTCTGGTTGTTCCTATAATGTGCATACTTTATGTTAAAAAAAACCCCGAACAAACTTTACTAGTTGGATTTAACAAAATGTGTAGGGTTGTATATACTGTGTGTGGTTGCTAAGTGCTGTTGTGGTAGGCTGCAGGAGTATGCCTAGTTCTTATTTTAGTTGAGATAGTAAGAAATTGTGCAGAGGCTCCCTGACCACAGCAACTATTGAATGAGAGACTTCATTTTGTTCTCACAATTTCCAGTCCTGTGCCAAATGATTAAAGGGGACTGTTTGCGTCTCTGCTTGCTCAGAGCATGTACATGAGCTGATCTGTCCTAGTCTGTGCCCTTCCTTTCCTGAACTGCCATTCCACACTCAAAGACTTTTTCTGGTGACTCCTGGATTACATGATGGAAGAGTTAATTTTGCAAAGCATGGTTTCAGCTCGTGGTTTTAACTCTCATCAACTTCACCTGATGGTGAGGGTCAGTGGGATTGGAAGGGTACATGCTAGTGCAGTCTGCAGGGATGCTTCCTAGGAGGGAAACACAGATTTTCAAGTTCCAAAAAGAATAGGAGGATTTGCTCCTAACTATCCTTCACTCCTGCTGAGTGTGAATTTCACATTTTTAAAAACAGTGGTTGGACTTTAGGGAGTTGTGTTCCCAAGATTTCAAGGGACTGGCAACTGTGGACTGCTGACCTCAGATGTGTGGGGAGCAAGTTGTGCTGGTGGGGAGGAATTATGGATTTTTTTCCTTTTTTTTTTTTTTTTTTTGTTTTTCTAGCGATGATGAGGAGGGATGAAGCTTTCATTTGTGTGCACAGGGCATTCCTGGCAAGGTAACACCTTGCACTCATCCGGTCTGCTCCCAGCAAGGTGCGGCAGGATTTTCTGTGGCTCAGATCCGTGCATGTTTTCCCCTTAAACTTCCATGTTACAATTTTAAATCTTGAAACTTCTCTGCAGGCAGAAGGCTGCCTTATATACTGTGCTGTCTTGTGGTATCACTTGCAGTAGGTTTTTAAGAGGAGCTTTTAAAATGCAGTGGGTATAGGCGAAATGCTTCGGTTACTGATGTCTTAAGCTGATAAGAAAAGGTTGAATTTATGCACAAAGTGCAGTTCAAAGAAAAACATCCCTGTGGGAAGGAAAAATCTATAACTCCTTTTGTTTTCAGATCTACCTGCTTGTCAGAGAGGGTGGAGGAGCTGAGCGTGTCTCTGGCTGAAGGTTTTCTAATGCTGCCACCCTGGACAGCTGTAATAAATAATAAGCTGGAAAGTGTTTTGGGCAAGGAAAATTGCTGCGTGAGAGGCTCAAGAAAAAAACCTGTCCTTATATTTCTGCCAGTAAATGTGCAAACAGCTATTTGCGGTCGGAGGTGCTGCCTTGCCAGAAAGATGCAGTCATAAAATTGCTTTGAGAAAGGAAATACTGGGGGAAATGTGCTGTTTTAGGAGGTGGGTGCCCAAAAACGGGCCGCGTGGGTATGGCAAGTGATGCTCCTGTGTGTGTGCATGCCATCTGTTAGTGCACATTTGCTAGTAAACCAATTTCTCTTCTTTAATTGAATTTTTTGGATTTTATGCCATGATGCTGTTAAACACGTTTGTATCAGAGTAGCATGGCTTTTACTGGTCAGCACTCCAGTTCTTCCCCTTGGGCTGGGAGCAGCAGAGGACTTGGAAGGAGGGGAGGGTCTGCAGGTGCCTGGGTGCGAACGACATGCCCGGCGCCGCGGCGCCGCTCGGTCCCTCGGTGCTGCCGAGATGCCTTCACGGCCCCGCTGCAAGAGCATCCTTGTCACGCTCCAGCGACCCGCCTTGCACCGGTTTGCTGTGTGCATTAGGTTTAGAATTTGAACTCTTGCTTTGAGCAAATTAAAAGGGGTCTGATAACTCCTTGTTCCAAGTCAATTAGCTGCTTCCGGCTTCAAATCCACTTAGAAGGCTCAGGAGGGGGGGAGTGCTCTTTGAAAACCCAGTAATAGCAGTTTATGGTTAATATTGATAAAGGAGTGCATCTCTGTGTCATTGTGCTGTGTCTGGTGGAAGGAGAGCTCCTCTTTTGTGCTCCCTCAAAACATCACGACTTAGATGGGGAGGCTGAGGTCTTTCTCTTAGCTCTCTTCACTGTGCGGCTTGAAATGAAAATACAGCTATAAAATGGTCAAGGTTGCAGTGAATTCCCACAACCACCCAAAGCAGGGCTTCTGCCCCCCTGCCCTTGAACTTTGAGTCATTGTAGAATCTCATTTCTCCTGAGTTTGCTCAGGTTCGTGCGCAGTTTGTGGCAGGAATGCTTTTTATTGCTGTTGGACAGTGTCAAAGACAATTACTGCACGCGTAATTGGGTGATAAAACAGTGCGTAGCATAAGTAAAAAGCTGCAGAGCTCTTGTTTTTCAATAGCTTAATTACATTAACTGAATAGATAAAAATGTCTTTGAATTACTGTCCCACAATTATGAGCCTTTCACATAAGGAGCGTATTTGAACTTGCCATAGGGACGGGCAGTGCCGTGAAGTTGCATGAAGATATGAGATGAGAAATTTGAAAATCAGAGAAAACTACATCTCAGTTCTTGGCGTTCAGTTTGATTTGGAGCAGTGGATTTCTGTCCAAAATCAATAGGCATGAACATCCATGCTGTTGGAGTATGGCTGAGCCTTCTGAATGCAGCAGAGAAGGTTGCAAATGGCCCTGGCTTTATTTGATTTTCTCATGAGAAAAATCAGAAGAGCTGATTCCATGTCACCAATATCAGAATCCTTTGAATCTGTGCTGCAAGTGAACTTTCAGCTTCTGAATTGCAGAAATGTGTGCTCTTAGGAAAGTTCGTTCTGCTGCCAAAGTAAAACAGAGACTGAGGGGGCATTTACAATAGATTTATTATTTATATCTATAAAGACATGGAGAGAGAGAATATATCTGTTCTATATATTTTCTACTCCTAAGGAAATCCTTTTAGTGGGGGAAGAGAATTTTCCAAGTATTTTAAATCCTAGCTGTATTATATAACTACCTTTATAGTGGAACAGGATCGTATTTCTGTTTTGCTAGCATATAATAAATATTTCCTAAATACTCTCTATTAATTCTGTCTTGAAATAAGCCTTAATTGTCCTTCCATAAGTATCGATCCATACTTCTTGCATCCCAAAGTGAGTTGAAGAACTTGGTGGTGGGAATTGTTCCATGACTTCTTTTAGGACTGAGGATTATTCAAATCGCTTCATTCTGTTATTAGTGATGATTATAAAAGGTATTTCTTTTTTTTTTTTAAATTATACTTAGTAATATATTATTATTAATAATACACTTATATATGATATATAAATAATACAGAGCTATGGTACCTCTTCTTTTGACCTCTGTGAGGTGACTGCTGCTCATCTGTGAAGTTAATGAAACAGGCTGATATTTGATGTGATTGTTCCCCAGGGGAGATTGAATTTTACTTTCTTTTGAAAGTTATCACAATGAGCTGGTGTTGTGTAAGAAGTCCTGGTGGGTTTGCCCATGCAACAAATTTTTGGCTTTTTTCACTTAGGAGTTATTCCTGTGGTGGGTTCTGTCTTTTTCTGCTGCGTTTTCTGAGCAAAACATGCAAACACTTTGATTTTGATGGCTATGCAGATGTGTAATCTTATGTCCAAGATGACAGCTGAAGTCTTGTGTGCCAACTACTCATCTGTACTAAAATTTTTCAGTTTTCTCTATTTTGTACAGTAGGTGCAGAAACAGAACTTGTGTCTCTTTTTCAATGGTGTATGCAACTTGAAGATTATGGTATTTTCCCCTTAAGTTTTTTTAGTAAGTTTTTATTACATTTTAATCACATCTTGAAGGTTTACTGAATTAATTTCAACTCTTAACCTTGAACAGAAGGTTGCAAAAGTTAATTGCTTTTATTGTACCATTGGCTGTATAACACTTCAGACACATTGTCAGCCCTTTGATGTAAGTGTAAAGGTCTTTTCATCAAGGCTGCTAAATATGAGATTGTTTAGAATGAAGCTGGGAAATGGTTGTTCTGTAGCTCAAGGAAAAATGGCATTTGAGCACATCAAACCTGTCTGTTGCACTGAAATTGAAGTGTATTTCTTATACACAGGAATTGGACCTGCACATTTTGCTGAGGTCTCAGAGTTGGCAAATGTGGTCATCTTGAAGCGGATGGTACCTAAATTCATGTTAAATTTGTCTAGTCTGAGCTCACTTCCCTGGCTGACACTTTGTGCATTCAGCAGACTCCGAGCATGGCTCAAGACCAGCAGCCCTGCTCAACAGAGCCGCTTGTGTGTCCTTCTGAGCAGGAACAATCATCCCCAGGGGAGAAGAGATGGGGCTTTGTTCTCTTGTGTCCCCAGCAAAGCTCCGTTCCAGAGCCTTGATGGCACAGCAAGTCAGCGTGTGGTGCCATGGGAGTGTTGGACATCCATTGTTTGCCATCTCATGATCTCTTAGGTGAGCAGTTACGGGGTTTGAGCAGTATTGTCCCAGTAGAAGTGTCAGTGTGGCGCTCTGTGGAACTCCAAACAGTGCCCGACGTGTTTGGAGCATTGCTGATGGAGTTTCGGTGCGGTAACACCTGTACCAGTGCAGCCAGAAAGGTTGGAAACATGCTGCTGTTGCCTTAGTCCCACAAAATGCTTCAGTGCAGATGACTCCTGGCCTTGAGGCAATTCAGCTTGCTGTGCTTTAGGGCCGTGCTGAAGTGCTGTGCTGCGGTGAGTCCTGCATGAGTAGTTCCACCAGCACGGACCAAAGAAATGTGTGCTGAGATAGGATGGTGTGTGGGGAAAATTGATCAAGTGGGGCCAGAGGGGTGCAGGGACAAAGTCTGGATTGCAGCGATGAGCTGTGTGCAGGGTGGGGTTAGAAATCAGTGAATGATCAGTGCAAAGTCTTGAGTGCATCTTTGATAGGCCCTTGAAGGGTGGTGTTAGAGAGAGGCTGTAGAATAGATTATCGATTTAGAGTAGAGTTGGAATGAACTTACAGCCATCATTTGTCTACCTGCCTAGCTTGTCTTTTTGGTCCCAGTTCACCTGTTGGATGACATCAGTGAATTTTTTGAAAAAATATCTTGAATAGATACTGAAATGCTCCGTTTCAGAGTGAGTTTGTATCTCTGTTGTGTTACTGGCACATCACTGGAATGTGCATGGAAAGGAGACTACTGTTGCTTAAGAGCAAGAACTGCTTCTACTGGAACGTGATATATGCAATGATTCCCTATGACTCTGTGAATGCTTCTCACCCGGGATAAAAGAGTATGTTTCTCCCTTTTAATCAGTGGTGAATTATCAATTTCTGTACTGAAGCTGGGCTTTAGAAGCAAAGGCAGGCTCTTCTCCCATGACATACAGCTCCCGTGTCCTTCTGTGTCCATTGGGTTTTCCCGTCCTTGGGAAGATGTTTTGCACTGTGCCAGATGAGGCGAGTGCGCGGTTCCTGCCAGGGCTCTCTGGGGGGTTCTGGCTTGTCCGTGGCACCCTGCTGATCTTTGGGTCTGCTGGGCTCTGTGTTGCCACCTTGGCAGTGCTCTGAAGTTCTGCCTGGGAGCCTGCTAGCCTGGAAGGAATGCGAGCAAGCCTGGGCTCGAGCGTGGGCTTAGGCCCGTGCTTCGTCGGAAAGGCAAGCCCAGGCGCCCTTGCTCGGCTCTTGTGGGCACGGGGCTCCAGCCAGGATGCTCTGACTGCTTAGCTTCATGGCTTGTTCCTATTTGCAGTATAACTTGAACAATGAAGGAGCAGGCATATGACTGCCATCCTTGTACTGTAATTTAACCTGGGATGGACACTCTGGACCTGTGAACAAAACTGTGAAATGGCAGGAATTGCTGCAAAAGGAAGACCTCTGTATTTCCAAAGTTTTGCTTGGATCACAGCTCTCTTCCCTTTGCCAGGAATACAGTGTATAAATTTTGTTGGAAGGGAATATGCTGCAAAACAACCCTGTGAAAAAACCCTGACTGTGTGTTCCAGTGTCAGAATCCTCTCCAGAGACTGAGAAAAGGGAGATCATGTCTCCAGCTTTTAAAATAATTACTCAAATTAAAGATCAAACTAAAAGAGCCCAGTTCACTGGACATTAGCTATGCAACTTAATTTGTTAAAAAGCATTGAAAAAACAACTTAAGCTCATCATGCTCAAAATGTCTCTCCCAGCAAGTAACCTGTATGTCCCCTGAATCTTCAGAAATGTGGGAGTATAGAGATTCCTGTGAACTCTAAAAGTTTCTGTAATAACTTTTCTACAAATGGAGCCACGCTTCTTGAACGAACCTTTTTTGTTTCTGCCTTTTTAATTCGAAGTGCTGAATAGGACACCTTTGCATTAAGTATTCCTGGCCCAGTAATGCCTTGGGTTGCCAACAGCTCTGTTTTCCTGGAAAGGCTTGACTTGTGACTCAGTGAAGATACCTGTGCGTTTTTGTGGAGAGGTCAGTTGAATTCTGGATGTGACCCTTAACTTATAATTCTCAGAAATGTCTATGAAGTCTTGAACTGTGGTATCAGCCCAACTTTTCTGGCTCTGTTCCCAGACCAGTCATTCCGCTTAGCAATAAAAAAATGCAAGATAATGGATGCAGATAACTGGGATTTAATATTACCATAGCCCAGAGTTTACCTTTAAACAGCCATGTTGCAATTAGGTGCTGGGCATAAAGCCTTTCTTTGTTAACAGGTGTCTCCAAGAAATGTGTCTAATGACCGTGTCTGGGTTCAGCTGTGGTGGCCCTGACAGCTTAAAAAACGAGTGTGAAAGTTGCTTTATCCTGTTGTGCTTTTGTGAATATCTATTACCAAAGCAAACTGTTTCAGACCTGTTACAGAAAGTTGTTTTCTTGAGGCTTCTTCTGAATGAACCGCTGCCTCCAGTGTTTTAGGCAGATGCATGTGGAAAATAGGATGAAAGCCGGTGATGGACAGGAGCTGTGAGGTACTCATGTGCTAAGGCACTGCCACCCCTGCTTCAAGGTGTACCTGCTGCAGCATGAGACTGGCCAGGTGCTTTGAGAAGTACCTTCTCCAGGCTGGAGTTGCCCTTTGGGTCACCCACAGGTCACAGCCCATCATCTCTAGCCCCCCTGGAGTTGCAGCCTCGCCAGGAGAGCAGTGCAGTAGCCCTGCGCTGGCCCCTGCCAGCCTGGGCACGTCATCACTGCTGTTATCAGAGCATTCCCAGGCCCAGCAGAGCAGCCTGATAAGCCCCACGGTGAGCAGCGAAAGCAAAAGCTGCCCCTGACGAGCTCTGGCCACCACATGCAGCCAGGCAAACATGCCTGTGGCAAGGCAGGAGCCTGCTGCTTGGTATCCATACAGCTGTGACAGCTCTAAGTTCCACCTAGCACATTGCAGCCAAATCTGCTGTTATTTTGAACCCTTTGTGCCCTGTACTGGACACCAAAAAGGACTGTCCTGATTTAACCCCAGCTGGCAACCAAGCTCTGCACCACTGCTTGCTTGCTCCCACAGTAGTAACTACAACATTTGTGAATTCCCAGTTGTGAATTGCATGTTTCCAGCCCAAATCCAAACAATAGCCCCATACTAGATACTGAGAAGAAAACTAGCTGTATCCCAGACAGAGCAGCACTGAATGTTATGTCCACTGTGGTCCTTGAGGATGCCTTTGAGTTTGTAGTTCCTAGAACAGAAGTAGCAACTCTTGCTTTATACAGAGTTCTGGAAGAAGAGGGAGAATGTGGGACGTATAAAATAATTTTTATAGTGCTTGCTCATGTTAGAACAGTATGGCTTGAAACCCTAATGGTTAAAGGGCTGAGCTGTACAGACACATGGGAAGTCTGAAGAGAACATTTGAGGAGCGCCTGGAAAGTTCATGGTTATGGACTAATGATTTGGAGGCAGAAGGAGCCAACTGCCATGCAGGGAGAGGAACTCATTCCAGTGACAAACTTGTGTAAGTGGCAGAAGAGGAGGCTGAGTAGCCTTCCTCTGGTAAAGGAAGGTGCAAGTGATCTTACTTTTTTAGGTTTTCTCTGTCCAGAGAGGGATTTTTTTTGTACTCAGTTCCTAGAGCAGATGAAGTTTTCCAGACACTGAAAGGAAGACTGATGCTAAAATCTCATTTTTGCTTCTCTTGCACAAGTCTGCTTGGTCATTTGTCCAAGCTCAGCAGTCGTTATATTGGTGTTTAGGTTACTTTGGAGGACATAGGACATCCTGCTACAGTGTTGCTTATCAGCATTGCTGTGTTCCTACCAGTTCTGTCCCACAAGTTGTTTTTCTGGACAGCGTTGATGGGTCACAAGGAAGGAGTTCAGAACTAGCTGTGAGTACTTTCTGGCAAGAAATTACTTTTCAGCTCTCGGGTTGTTGCTTTCTGCACAGTCTTGTTTTAGGCTGATATGAATAAGTCTATTTTGAGCTGCCCTTAAATGGATGTCACGTAGAGGACAGTCTTGTTAAAACTTGGGAGTTGCGTGCTCAGCAGTTGGGTTCTGTGCTCTTGGCCATGGTTGGAGGATGCAGTAAACCAGCTTTAGGGCACTGAGAACCAAATTAAGAACCTGACTCTCCCGTGGAGCAAAATGCCAGTCCAGAAGCAAACGCATTTTGCTGGTGAGGTGAGTTGAACATTGCTAAATGGATTGCCTTTATGCAGGATCATGCGTTGTCTGCTCATACCACTCTGCTTTTATGCTGCATCATGCTCCTCCCGTTGGAGCTGGTGTCCTGGTGGAGGAACCCGTATCACTGCGGCCGCTGACTAATGCCGTGAGAACGCGATCATGTGCCCCCGCCTGCTCTGGGTCAGGCTTTTATTAATGACTAATTGGTCTGCAGGGCTGGGCGTACCGATCACGGGCTCGGCCTGCACCGCGCTGGCATCACGCGCCCAAGCCCAAGGTGTCAAGTGGGTCACCACGACGCGTTGCTCTCACCAGCTGCGTGCATGGAGGCACCCAAGGTGCTGCTTTGCTCCGGTGCCCCGTTCCCTAGAGGTGTACAAAATCCCCCTTTGCTTTCCCTGCAGGCACTGTCAAGCGTGTGGCTGTGTGGATGAGCTCTCTGGGCTAGTGGCCGCAGCAGTGGGCTGTTCCCCCAGATGGTGTTATATCCCAGTGGCTGTCGGGGCTCTGGAACACCTGCTTCCTACCAACCTGCCCCTGATAGCACGTGAAATTTTGAGGAACAAAGTTTTCCTGCCTGGTGGTATAAGTCCGGTTAGTGATACCCAGGGACCATGCATATGGTTGTCCCAGCAGCCTGATGACAGCTCCCAGAAGGCACAGCAGATGGTCTCCCAGAGCAGGATCTGTGGCCCTGTGGAAGGGAGTTGTCACTTGCAGCTGTGTTTCTGCTTAGTGATCCTTGTGGGTATCACTTGGGAAGGACCTGTATCCTTCTGGCTTTGTGGCTTTGGCTGGCGTCATTGGTGTTTTCTTGAGCACTTGGGAGACAGGATGGCCACCCAGGCCCGTGCTGCTCTGGGCTGTGTCTGACTCTCTTCTGACTGGAGCTTAAATTGGTGGAAGTGATGAAATTCTTTTTTTCAGTTTAGTCTCAAGTTATAAAATGACTTGGTTTTGCATTTCACTCACCTCTTTCTTCTTCTGTCAGGAAACATTTCTTTATCTATAATAACCTTCAATTGGCTTGTGGTTTTGTGGATTTTGGGGTGTTTTTGTGGCTTTTTGGTTTTTTTTTTTTTTTTTTTTTTTTTTTTTTTTTTTTTTTTTTTTTTTTTTTTTTTTTTTTTTCCCTCCCAGTACAGCCAGTGAAGCAGTGAAGGCAAGAAGGGCTTTTAGTTTGAAATCTGGCTGTTTGCATTTCTGGCTCTTAGGTCTGCATTAGTTTTGAGTGGATTAGGATTTGATGCATGCACCAGGACCACTGCCAGTGACCTTTCTCAGCAGAGATTTTGTCTCATCACCCCAGGGAATGGTCACTATTAAGTCTTATGGATGAGCAGTTGCACTCAAGTGAGGATGAGGTCCAAAGCCCACTAATTTTTTTCTTGTCTAATATTTGGAGTTCTTCCTTCTACCTGAGCCCTGTGTGTGTGTGTGTGTGTGCTGGCATTTGGTTTGGATGGCTTTGCCCTTCAGTTTTAGTTTTACAGCTTTAGTTCCTTTGGAGGTGAGCTCAAGTGGTATCACATCTCTTCTTACTTTGGAGCAGCTGCTCCAACATGGCTGAATTGCAATTTTACAGAGACTGTCATCTAGTAACCAGGTAAAGTTTGCATAATTTGGGCATAAGTGCGCTTTGAGAAGTTCCTGCTTGTGTAACGCCATGCGAGTGGTTAAGCAGATTCCCAAAATGATCCATGTTAAAAATATCCTTTATGCTGGATTGTGTTTTTGAAACCAGCATATTGTGAATCCATGTATCGCTTCATAATGCCAAGAACTGGATCAGAAACGCTGTGCCTGCACTCTGGGAAGTGCTGAAAGTGCATTAGCTCCCTTGGCTGCTTCAGATATGTCCAAAATGTTTTATACAACCCGGCTTTCTGCCTCTGCCAGCCAGAGCTCAGGTCTGGATTGTGCTGGATCAGGTCTTGCCTGTCCTCCTTGCAGCAGGAGGCCAGCACACACTCTGTACCTGTGTTACCATCAGTGGTCCAGAGCTTTGTGATCCTTGTAGAGGGGCTTCAGTGTCTGGGAGGTGTTGGTGGGACAATACGCATCTCCAGGAGTTGTATATTTGACAGCATGAGGCCTGAGGGAAGGGAAAAGCTTCAAACTGTAATTACAGAGGTGAAATTAAGCTGAGCTGGTCTCACACCTTTTGTGTGGTGTGATTGCTATGGAGAACTTTTCCCCCCAAAGCAGTCACAGGAGAGGACAAGTGCAGAAGCTAACTGCTTGGTGGGAAGCCAGGATTGAGCCTGCGGGGTTGTTTTCTCTGGAGAAAAGTAGCCCTGGGTGAGTGGTGCCAGTGGTGTGCTGCCCCACCCCTCATTGTACACACTGCCTGTTCCTTTGCTCAGTGGGAAATGGACTTAAACCCAGCACCGCCCAGTCCAGATAACTCTTTTCTTTTAGACGCAGGACCAAGCTGCCCACTCTAATGTCCTCATTTTTAGCTGGGAATTTGCCTCAGGATCAGGCTTCCCATGCCTTGCTTTTGCAGCTTCCAGGTGGGCAATATGCAGCAGATGCTGGAAAAGTTTCCTGCAGTTGCTGTTTCTTTGTCCAGGTTTCTCTATAGGTGTATCCAGATCTTCTGTACTTTGGAAGTTGTGTGCTGAGCTAATGTAAAATACACCCTTGAAACATTGCAGGTGCTTCTTAGCCCATGGTACCTGCTTCCTGTGACACAGCACACTTAGTCACAGGTTGCTCAAAAAGAGCTCTTACAGGCACCTGGAAAAAGGAGCAGTTACTGTATAAACCAGCATTGGTTTCAAATAGACACAGGGTCAAATAAGAAGTTGCCTCTCAGGCATAAAATTGTAACAAAAATATTGCAGGACATGACATTGTCACGGTAATAAATAACCAGAAATAGATCAGATGCCACAGGCTGGCTTGAAACGATAATTTTTAGTAAAAATCCACTATTGCTTATGGGTGTAAAACCTGATGCCACTCTGCCTCTAGAGAGTTTTTTTGTGATTTCTATTTCATCCATTGAGGAAAACAAAGCTACAAAAATGTCTGGTTTGTGTTATCCTCAAACAGATACATTCATAATATTTACAGTCCAGAATTACTTCTTCCTGTGGATTCATCTCATTTGGTTCCATCCCACAAAACTCCTGCCGAAGTACAAGCTCGAATTCCTTACAGGGTGCCTCTGTACCTTTTCCTTGCTGTAGCTACATGACATACAGCAGATGGATGTGGGATGTGTCAGGAGCCAGGTGCTCTGCAGCAGAGATTAACCTTGTCCTGGAGAGGGGCTTGTAGTGACGTCCTGAAGTTCTCAAATGAAGCTGGAGTGCAAGGCAGCCTTCTCCTTGCCGAGTCCCCAGTTGCAGCTCCATGGTTTCCCTGAGGACAAGGAAATGAAACCAAAGAAGCAGCTGACTTTATCAGTTTTTATTGTCATGTCATTTTATGGTAAGTCATTTAATCACAATGAAGTGAAGGCTTCAACTGTTACACCTGCCCTGGCAGCCAGTGTCAGTGTTCCCCTTATATTTCTCTGTGTTTTGATAGTGTTACTTTATTGTTTGTGCAGAAGAAAGCTGTAACTTCATTCACTCCTAATTGCTTTTCCTGGTAGTTAGTTCATTTTTGGAACATATCCAACTTCAGCAGTTCTTCCAAAGTTGTTGGAGATCAAAACTGAAATCCAAATGATGGAACTTATTTTGCCATTGTGGATTCAAATGATTCTTATCTTGGTTTCAGGAAGGTGCTCTCATAGACTTCACCTGTGAGTTGAGATAAAACATTTAGAGTTCTTGACGTTCCAGTCTGTAAGAGTTTTGAAAACAAGATTTAGTCAAGAACTGAGACTCCTATTTAAATCCTGTCATGGGACTTAATTTCTATCCCTGAGAACACGTCTGTAGAGGGAAACATTTCACCTAATGAGATGACTTAATTGGGAATTTATTTTTTATAACTATTACAGTGCAAGTTATTTGTGTGCAAAGCAGAGGGTTCTGTCCTGCTTTGCTCCGGGTGAGTACAGCCTTTTGCTGAGAAAGCTTGTAAATAAATGCTGCTTTAGAGCTGACAGGGGAAAATGCATCCAGGATAAATTTGGCAACATGTTCCAAAAGTGCATCAACCAGGCTGTGCTGAGTATAGTCAGAAGCTCTTTTTTTTTCTGTGTGATAGAGCCCATATGCAAGTATGTGAGAAAACCAGAACACATCAGGGCTCTAAAAAGGAATTGGTCACATTAGGTCTGTTTATTCACGCATTTGCGTATGGCCTGTGAGAGCATCAGCTGGGACCAAGTCTCCTTCCTGGTTTCCTGTTTACTTGGCCACAACAATTGCAGTGTCTGAATGCTTCACAGGTTGCAGAGAGAAGAAATAATGTTATCTCTGTCTCCTGACAGAAATAGCCTGTTTGGCTTGCCGACTCATTCCTTTTGGGATGCGCATACATGTACCCACACACTTGGCATCACACCTGGGTGCCTTGGTGAGGGCACTGGGTGTCACTGGCAGGGGTGCCGTTGGTGGCTCTTCAGCCCTGTGAGGTCCAAGTCCCCTTGTGGGAACCTTCAGGTCTGGCTGATCCGGCTGTGTTGATCCATCTGTAGTTGAAGGCTGCATGATGCTGGTTGTCACAAGTAGTTTTGGTTACACTTGTGGGGAGCAGCATGAGTTGTGGATGTTTCCTACCAGAACAAGTCCCCCCTTTTGTGTTTGGGAGGTATGTGGTAGATTCAGGGGTAAACCTTTGAGATTTAGGACCTGCCAAACAGCTCAGCCCATGATGCCCGTGCACTGTTCACTTGGGTTTGTCTTTTCTTCCTCATCATCCCCATCCCTGCCTTCCTGCTCCACTTTGATCACGGTAGTTTTCTGAGGAGAACAGTCTTGACAGGTCACTGTGCTCTGTGAAGCAGACAGGGTGGCCGACTCTGCGCGCCCAGGAAGATCTTCCTTCCCTTGCTTTTCCTGGGAGAGTGGGCAGCTTGCCCTGAGCTGCCTGGCAAAGCTGTGGCGCAGCGGGTGCCGTGTGGCGCGGCTGGGCAGGCTCCCCAGGGGCTGGCAGCTCAGCTGCTGCTCTGTGACCTGGAGTTCTCCCTCCTCCCTCAGCCCTTGACCCACTCCACGCCCCGCTCGTTGAGCTGCTCTTTAATGTGACTTTCTCACGGCTCTGTGTTACGCTGCTTCAGTTACGGAACTGGCTCCGTTTCTTTTTCCTTGTGCAGCTCAGAGTTTGCTGAAGTTTCTTCCTGATTGCAAAAGCCGTTGGAGATGGGCAGAATTGTAAAAGCTTATCAGTGAGCAGTAACTCTCCCCTCTGGCTCCCCAGCTCTGTTACGCATTTATTCACTCCGGCGAGTTGTAACTCTGTGCAACATCTCCTGTTGCCACATCAGTCCTTCTTTATTTACGCCAAACACCGCTTTCCCTCTCTCCTGCCCTCCGTCTTCCAAGTTTCACAGCTCTGGAGCCGAGCAGCCGGGTGGTGGCAGCACTCCATCTCCCCGGGGAGCTGGTGGCTGACCTCCGCCTGGAGTAGCCCTGCGAGCAGTAACTCCGAGGTTACTCGCTGCTTTGCACTGTCTGGAAGATGCAGTGCGAGTGTTTGGGGCTGCATCCAGAGACCTGCAGGAAGAATTCATGTTGTGATGTGCGGAACAGATGCTGGCAGATGAGCACAGCCATTAGGAAGTCCGGGATCCCTGCACATACTAAACTGCTCGTTCTTTCTGAATAGCTGGGCAGAAAATTTCTGAGAGCTGTATCTGCCGGCACTTTGCAGGCAGAGCAGAGTTGCTGCTGGCCCTTTGTGACTCTTGTTCAAATCCTATTGACACATAACATCATTTCTAAAAATGTTTGGCACTGATCTAATCATCAGCCCAGAGAGGCCAATTACTCAAGAAGTTCATGGTTTTTCACTGGAGCAGATTCTGTCAGACCCTGAAAATAGAAGCTCAGTGTTTTTTAAATTATTTTTATTTTAGATTTGTTTCCAAAATGTTGCAGCAGCAGTCACGAGGACGTAGATCTAGACAAGAAGTGCCTCAAAACCCCTTTACCTTCCAACAAGGAGCTGGTAAACCAGGCTTAACCAAAGACACATCTCTTTTCAGAGGTCCTAAAGGATTTCTGTCCTTTCTTCTCTCCAGTCCATGTGTGTCTTCCAAGGAATAATGGTCTCACTGCAGTGCTTCACCAACAGGAATGTGCAAGTTTTCCCCTGAAGACTCAAGGGAAGATTTTCTTGTTGTTTTGCATGACTTTTTTTTTTTTTTTTTTAATTTCTGCAACTCCCATTTCATGGTATTTGAAAAATTCCAGGGGCCTGAAATAATTTCCCTGTGCAAATTGGTAAAGGATGTTTTCTTGCTAGATTTTGGCCCACAGGAATCCTGTGATAATCTGAGAAGGGCAGAAAAGACCAAGTCAAGGAAGGTGGTGCTTGGAGCCTAATCACTAAACTCCTGCGGATTAGAGTTGGGGCGCTGTGCCAAGGCGACCCAAGCTCTATTCCTGGCCCTTTAAACCCCCCAGCTCCTTCAGATACACCTTTCAGAGAAAGCATCAGCCTTGCTGATCAGTTTTCCCACCCTCTGGAGCTAAAAAAGTGTGGCTGTTAAATGTGATCAACCCATTCCAGGCTGGCAAGGTGATGTTCCTGGGAATGTGGAGGCCATTTCACTGCTCAGCACTGGCAAGGTGGTGTGGGAGGATGTTCTGCTCTCCTGGGGAGGATGAGCAGACATTCTCCCAGGCAACTGGTGAATTCTCAGCACTGTATCCCTTGCAGGCAGTGGAAATTGCTCCCTTCCTTTCCCTTTCTCTGCTTTAGCACGCTGTTACTTCTCAGTTGCTCCATGCTTGGGCGGATGCTGCCTAGGCTGGAGGAGCTGGCCTTGGGACAGGATGTTTAGGCAGACTGTGGGACACACAGGTGTGTCACACACCTGCACATGTGTGGGTGCTCAGGGAATGGAGCTGAATGCCAGGATAACTACAGACTTTACAGAGGAATAAAACTCCTGTGGTTTAGGTTTGGTCTGGAAATACAGTCCCATCTGTTCCAGATGTTTCCAGTTGAGTTTATAGTAAGGAGCTACTGTTCTGTTTTGCAGGAAAAAAATAATAAAAATAATATGAGGTTGTGCCTTCACAACCATTGCAAATAGGCAAGGATATCCGTGGCATATATTCCTTTCTGTTGCTTTAGAAAAGATGAGTAAATAGCCTTAAATAATTTAATGAAGAGCTGGAGCTTTCAGGGGAGGCTGGTGTGTGCCTGAGTGCTGGCTTGGTGTGCTGTGCTGGCAAGAAGCACGTCCCACCCCTCCGCACCCAGCAGCAGCTTCTTGGGGAATGGCACCTTTCCTAGCTCAGGGAAATTTCTGCTTCAAATCCTCTGGCTCCTGGAATTTAGGCAGAAACAGCCTGTGTGAAGGAGGAGCTGGCTTTGGACTAGACCTAAGCTTGGGAGTCAATGCTCACATACATTTCTGGGTATGGTCTTTATTTCTTACTGCTATCCAATAATCCAAATGAAAAACGTGTATTTCCATATGCTTTGGTACTGTATTTGAATCTGAACAATTTTCCTTCATTGTGCCATGTTTGAGACTTGTTTTGGGAGTTGAGCTGTGGACTAAGAGCCGAGGATGAGGCCAGCAGTGGGTTAGTAAAGGTGCTTGAGGTGCAGGAAAACTTGGCAGAGGTGGGAGAATGACTGCTGCTTTCATGAAATGGGACTCTGGTACTTCCTTTTGTGACCAAGTCTTATTTTTATTTTCTAGTTAGGTAGCCAGGCATTGTCATGCAAGGTAGATATCCTAAGGCATTCTGAATTCTTGGTATTAATCTGTTCAATATTTATACCCTCCTGAATTTGAATATTCCTTTAAGATAATCTGCAAGTACTTGCTGCTACTGCTCTCAGAGGATCATGAGTGGAAGCAATATGGATGGGAAGAAGTTTTGAAGGCCTTGTTGCACTCTGAACCGAATTTGCCCCTATTCCCCTGAGGAAATTTAAGGAGAAGGTGGTGTTTTATGCCTAATTTTTGATATGAAAACAGGTTACCAGCTAGGTCCCAGTTGTATTAGGATAGAAAGCTCCCATGGCGACTGCCCAATAGTGAGCAGCAAATGTGTACTTAGCCTCTAAGGAGATTATTTAACACAGTTCCAATTTTGTTTATTATCATTATTTTATTATTTTTGTATTTGCTTGCCAAGAGTGGATTTACAGATGTACCCTCGGCTCTCAGGCAGGGTCTGATTTTGGGGGGGAAATGCAGCAGCAGCGGTTGTGGGCAGCTCTGCAGAAGCATGGGAAATGTGGAATTAGGAGTCTCTGCTGTCCGCAGAGGCAGATCAGAGGTGGAGAGAGGAGGGGAGGGGAAGGACAGCAACCACTAAAACCTTTGCCCAAATGGATGAATGAATGGGTGACACACATAAATGACTGCTGTGATGATCTGACTTACTGTAGCTTGGTCTCGGGATAATCCTCATATGTCAGATTTCTGTAAGGCCAGCACGTGACACAAAGCCGGGCTCCCAGCAGACAAGTGTGCTGTGCTGGTATTAGGGGCTGGCCGGAGCGGGGCCGTGCTTGGAACGCGCCCGTGTGCGGGTGGGCTGTGCCCGCTCGCCTCCCTGTGTGCCCGCGGGGGCATCCACGGCACACGGGGATCCCACCTCCTCTTGGCTCTTGCACAGGCAGCCCTGAGCCTGCCTGTGGGACTGGACTCTTGGGAAAAGAGAGAAGGGGGGGAAAAAAAAGCCAGACACAAGAAACAGGAAAGCCCCCAAAGGCTTGTAGCTGGGATTACCTTGTTCACACCTGTCACCACTGATGTCCTGTCAAGGTCAGAATTGGAGCTACGTGAGGCCAGCTTAAAGCAAACGCCATGTGAAAGGAGCTCTATGAAGGAACAGCAGGCACTGGAAGGAGGACAGGAGCGCCCACAGGAACATGAACAACAGCTTGCAAGTTAACCTGCCCAGGACTTGGGCTGGTTCAAACAGCTCGCTCCAGGAGAAGTCTGAGCATTCCTTTTTTCTTTTCTATTACTATAGGATGGAGGACGAGGCAGTACTGGATAGAGGGGCTTCCTTCCTTAAACATGTATGTGATGAAGAAGAGGTGGAAGGTAAGAGACTTGGACTGCTGGGGAGGAAGGGTGCCTTTGCTTTGGTGTTTGTAGTAGGACGGGCACAGTCGGAGGGCAGGGAAACAGGGTGCCTTTGGTTTGCCCAGTATTTCGTCCTAAAATTGACTGAAACATGGGTAGGCTTGGTCGGGGTGGAAGTGACTTTTTAGAGAAACCCTCTATTTCAGTTCAGGAGGAAACGTCGTCGTGTGCTGCCAGCACACGCTTCCATTCCCCCGAAGTCTTGTTTGCTGTGTCTTGCATAATGGCTGTGAAACACCATAGCTATTAGCTTTGCTTTCCTCTACAAATTTTTGCATTGCTTGCCTATCACCGCTGCAGTTGTGAGCTTGGAAATGTGGAGGCAGTTGGAGAAGCCAAGTGGAAAAACCAGCAGAATTTGTACCAAGTATTGGAGTGGATGTCAGGCAGGAAGTAAGCATTTGCCTGGGTTATTCTTCATGCTCAGGAGGCATAAAGAGAAGGTTTTTCCCTTGAAGGAGGACTTTTTAACAGAGAAAACAGTTTCTTCACTTTATAGGGAAAGAGTAGACTCCCTTGGAAGTGTTTCTGTTTTCTCTCTAACTAAAAATGTTGTGAAATCCCAAAGGTAACAGGAATTTAAAGGAGTTTACTTCAAGTTTCTTCCTGGAAAATGATGAAGTTGATAGGAGTGAATTAATGGCAGCAAGTTCTCTTTTTCTCATTTTCTGAGGATTGTTTTTCTGTGGGTTTGATAAATTAGTGGGGGAGAAGGAGGAGAGCAGGATAGGATAAGACTTTACCTAGAAGGGAAAGGATTTCACCTTGCAGCACTATCCTTCCCCTCCTGACTTGAAGATATAATTTTATTTTAACTTCTTTATTTGCAAACAAATGCCTGTGGCTTTTCAATTGAAAATGTTTTGAAAAGTGTAGTGTTACAGCCATGTCATTGTCACCAGTAATGGACAGGAAAGGATCCAGCAATATGAGAGAAAATAGTCTCTAAAAGGAGGAGTTAGAACACTTCCAGCAAACCAAGCCAGTCCTTTCCATGAAAAAGCCTGTGTTTTCTTCCTCTCTGGGGTGAGGTAGTCTGTGCTCAGCCACTATAAATCATCAAGTTGGGTTTAATGAGGCTATTTGCTGTCTGCAGGGTCAGGTTTGTATTAGCCTTTTGCTTGTGGAATAATTGCCACTTTGGCACAGCGGAAACATTTGAGAAGGGAGAGAGAGAGGGTATTTTTGATGTTTTACTGTCTTAAACGTTGCCGTGTGCTGTTTTGATGTGCAATGGCCACGCGTGATGCTCCAGGAATATAAGTGGTGTTGGTGATGAGCGCAGGAGGGTCCTTCTGACTGTCTGCAGGGGATGTGGTTACTGCTTGTAATATCTGTGCCTGTGTTTATATCCTTTGCCCTGATGTGGATATCCTCATTTGGTTTAGTTGGGCTAGCACACCGGTTGCAGCTCATCTCGCTGGGGGAATGAGGAGAGGAGGTGAAACAAATGCTTCTAATTGTACATGACAGGCCTCTGGAGCTGGAGCTGCTTGGCTGAGCCTCCCTCCAGAGACTCCCGGAGCCTTGTAGCCAGTTAATTCCCTCGGTGGTGCTAAAGGCAGCACCGGGAGTTCTGCCAGGCTCCTGGGAGCAGCCCAGCTCAATCACCCAAGGACCCAAGGCCATGGCAGCTGTCAGGGTCACAGGGCACATATGGTGCATGGATGGGTCGGTCAGGAGCCGCTTCACCACTGCTCCGCTCTGTGCAGTGGGACAGCCTGGAATTCTCAGCGTGCCTAGCAAATCTGCCACAGTGCCAGTAAGTGCTGAGGGCTTTGCTCTTGAAGGAGATGTTACTTGTCTCCATGTTTCCAACCACAGTGATTCTGTGGTTCTCTGTGCATCCTCAGCTCCATCTGTGTCTCCACAGAGATCTGTGCACGTAGAGCGTGTGTGCTTCCAATGTGTGGTCACGGTCTGCATGTGTGGGATGAAGTGTACACTTACAGAGTGGTTGTGGTTGGACCTGATCTTCAAACCTGTTCAATTCCAGCCCCTTGCCGTGGGCAGGGACACCTTCCACTAGACCAGCTTGCTCCAAGGCCTGTCCTACAGTTCCAGGGATGGGGCAGCCACAGCTTCCTTGGGTGCCCTGTGTCAGGGCCTCCCCACCCTCACAGGGAAGAATTTCCTCCCCCTATCTAATCTAACCCTGCCTTCTGTCAGTTTAAGATCCAGTGGAAGGGCTAAAATGTCAGGTTGCAGACCTTTGGCTGGCACTTGGTGCAGATGCTTTTTAGTCCCTGTTAGATTCCTGCACTTACAGTGGGGTGTTTTAAAGGAGGCAAGCATCTGTCAAGAGACTTAATTTCACTACAAGTGAGCAGAGAGGAGATGGTTTCTTTTCCTTCTATGAGGGGAGGGGGAGTTGTTATCAGAAGAGATAGGGCAGTAGAACTTGGGGATTCCCTGGCAACAAGAGTTAGCAGGAGAGAAGGAGAAAACTCTCCAGCAGATCATTATAATATACCTTGGAACCAGGCAGCTTTTGCTGCTTCATAAGTTGCTTTGAGTTCAAAGAGACGAAGACAGAATTTTGAAGGTGTTGCTTTGAGAAGAGAGGCACATCATTCGCTTTGTCAGTGATGCCCACAGGTTATGTCTGTTGGATAGAGACAGCAACTCTGCACAGCCACATCACACACTGATTTGATTATGTAGTGGTGCAGGGGAGAGGGAAGGACTTGGCTTTTTAAGGAGGGGTAAAAATGGGCATTTCTGGTCAGGAAGACATTGAGACATTTTCAGGGTGGGACAATTGTCCCTTGTGCCCTCGCTGAGTAAATGTAGTGTTAACAGAAACCATGCATACCTGACAGAAATATGTCCCTTGGGCCTGCTTCCAGGGATTGTTTAGTCCGTCTCTCAGGTGGCACCTCACCCTGCTCCTACTCTGGAATGTGTCGCTGTGATAGCAGCTGTTGACTTTTGAAAATTACTCCACTCCAGCTCCTCCCTGCTGTTTGGATCCACGAGAGAGCTAGGTGGTGGATTTGGTTCGTGTCAGTTAGGAGGAGTTGCTTGGCTGGAAGCGCCCAGAACCATGACCTGGCAAGACAAGGGATCTGCCTGGGTCTAGGGCAGAGCATGAAGGAAAGCAAGTACGAGTTGACTTTCCTGGGGGAAATCAGGAAGAGGCACTGCCCTGAGCCATGTGAGAGGACCCTTCCCATTCATTTAGAGCACTGCACGTTCCTTTCCTTGAAGGTAACGCCGTGCTGCTGTAATGCCCCTGTGAGGAGTGCTGGTATGTGTGACATAAACAGATTACTTAATAACCGATTTTGCAAGAGGGGAAAAGTAAAGCTCCACCTTATCCTGCGAGATAAGGTATTCTTGGCTCTCTAAGCGTAACTTCCCCCGGGCTTGCTGCCTCCCTGACTCCGTGGTGGGGTGGAGGTTGCTGGATCGCGAGTTGGATGGTTCTGAAGCCTGAGGAGCGCCCCGGCTCCGTGTGTTGGGAAATTGGGAGCAGCACACCTGTCCTGCCTTCCACATGATGGGCAAAGTAAAGGTTTCCTTAGCACCTCACAGCGCTGCTGTGGGAGTGAATTCAGGAGAATATGCTGTTAGGGGAAACTTTTCCTGGTTTTTGTTGTCATTGTAGCATTTACTGTGCGCTGCTAACTCTGTAGAGAGGCTAACCCAGGGATTTTGTAACAATGTTCCATAACTACTTGTTCCATTTTAGCACTTTCCTCCTCCTTGCTTTCTATTCTCGACCTGGTTGTGTCATTGCACTTTGCTGGTAGAAAGCTGTGTGATGCCATAAGCCCAAGATTAGTCCTTGATGGTTGGATCAATGAGGAGAGAGGTTAGAAGGGCAGAGATAACTGTGAACATCTTTACCTGTATTGACAGCAGGCCAACAGTGGGAGAAATGAGCTGCATTTGCCATATACTTTGATTTATTTTTTCTGTTCTCATCCCTGCCGTCTGTTTTTGATCCGTGAGTGTAGGCAGGCCCTCCTCCATTTTCAGAAGTAACTAGATGACCTGTTTCATATCAAAGTCTTTAATTGCTTCTGAAATAAATGCAATTAAAAATTTAATCAGGTAAAATCTGATCACAGAATGTGCTCATTAATATTCTTTGGTACCTTTAGTTTATGTGTAGAGGCAAACCAGGCTGTGTTTTGCTTCAGTAAAACTGAACTGGGCTTTAGTCCTGCAAAAGCCAAACTCAGAGGACTCAGGCAGTGCCTTTGTGCTCTCTTTCCATACAGCAGCTGGCACAGCTTCCCTATGAGGGAGCTGAAGCCCTGGCACAGACTGCCCAGAGAACCTGTGGCTGCCCCATCCCTGGAAGTATCCAAGGCCAGGTTGGATGGGGCCTGGAGCAGCCTGGGCTAGTGGAAGGTGTCCCTGCCTGTGGCCAGGGGTGGAACTGGATGAGCTTTAAGGCCCCTTCTGACCCAAGCCATTCCATCACTCTGTGAATGACAGATGGAGTTTGGAACCCTCTGCTGTTCCACACAGCTAAGTAAAAGCAAGACAGGTGGTTTAGCTCTTCCCATCTTTGAAACACCCTGACGAAAGATTTCAGGTCTTCAGATGCTCTACTTCCCAGCTTCAATTCCCCATGGCACTTTTAAGGAGAGTGCTTAATCTTGGCAGCATCCAGCAGGTCATGGCTGGGTACATCATTTTGGTCACTGCTGCTGTCAGCATGCAGCATTAGCTCTGAGGTTGCTGGGTGGGATGAGGGGGTTTTTGGTGCCCGCCTACTCCATGCTCAGTGAGTAAAGCTGAGTTCAGAGGGTGATAAACTGACTTTACATAAGGCAGTGATAAGCTGGCTGTGCAGGCAGGAGAAGTGGAGAAAACGTTGTAAGAGCAGCTGAGTCAATAGCTGGCATGGTTGGCCCATGGTGAAGGAAAGGTGGGGGTTCTTTCCAGTGGTGATAAGTTTTGTGCCAACGTGTGCTGAGTGCGAGGTGAAGGAACGTGTTTCCATGCCATTCTGACAGTGACTTGTTCTTTCCCAGCTTCACTCAGTTTAAAATCACAGAATCATTTCAATTGGAACAGAGCTTTAAGTTTCCAACTGATTGGAAACTATCATCAGTTCTCTGACCTAACAGTGAAACTAGTTTTGTTGGGGCCTGTGCCATTTAGAAGGGTGGCCCTCACATGGCACCTTGCAGCGTTGGATGGGCACAACTGCTCTCATTTCAGTCAGGATTCAAGTCTGGGCTTGTGTGACTCTCTGCTCCCATCTTCCTCTGCCCAACAGCTCTCTTTCAAGGTACAGTAACACTGAATATAACAGTTCAGCATGGAGATTGAAAATCAGATAGAGCCTTTGCTCACTTGTGAGATGTGAGTCCCAGATGTTCTTGTGAGCCTCTGGACTTTTCTAGGGCATTTAAAATGAAAAGGTAACCCAAAATGTCTTGGAGAGGCCTGGTCATGTTGCCTGAGCTGGGGCTAGGTAACACTGGAGTGTTGTTCCCTCTCCTGCTTGTGTGTCTCATACGAGAACTGCTGAAGCTGGGCTTAACCTGGAGACTGGTGCTAGGGCTGTAGCTTGCTGGTTTCAGCATCATCCCAGCCTTCCTGGAGCCGTGCCCCTTCTTTTCCTCCTGCTGCTGTTCCTACTCTGGTTGCAGAACGCTGGGCATAGAGGCTGAGAAGGGCACCAGAGCTCCTGTGCTCCCTGAAGGAAGCGCGTGCTGCTGGAGATTTGTGTGGGCACCATTCTGTGTGCATCCTTCAGCTGCCCTGCTGGCAGCAGCGTGGCCTTCCAGGAGCCCTGCCTCTGCCTCCCATCAGACTCCTGTTTCACTCAAACTGCACCCTTGGAACCAAGGGGTGCCTGCAGAGGGCTGATTTGAGGCTTTTCCCGGAGAATGGAGACAGCTTCAGAAGCCTTAGTCATTATACCAGAGCTTGCTCTTCTCTTGGAGCAGGGTCTGAATCCTGCCTGCATCTGTGAGCCTCAGAGTGTCAAGAATGGCTCAGGACTAGGTGCATTCAGTCTTGGTAATTAATGAGATGGAAATAGGAAAGGATTTTCAGCCAAGATCAGTTCCCTTGAGTGTTTTGGAAGGGGACATAATTTTAAAGGGTGCCAGAAAATCCAAAGGTACCATGCTTCCCAAGAGCTAAATCCAACAGTGCAGCACAGATCCCCTTCTCTGCCCTGTTCCCCAGAGCCCCATGTTCTTCAAGTTTTCTACAACTCCTCTTTCCATTGAAGCCAAGCAGTTCTCGCCAGATTAGATCAGATCACAGTAGGACAGGTTCCGTGGCTTTTTTAACCTCTCACAGCTCCAAAGAGGAGAGAAGGAAAAGCAGCTTACAGGGCTGTGGGTAAGAGTCTCGCAATGGCTTACCTAAAGCTCAGGGAGAATCCCCCCACCACATGTTCATTGTTGTGTCTGAACAATGCCCACCCCTTCACTCACTCACAGCCTGATGACTGACTGTGTTGCATCTACACAAGCAGAGTTTCTAGGATCTTCAGGAAGACAACTGAAGACCTTGTTTTGTTTTGGTTTATTTTTTTTTTAATTTTATTTTGTTTTATTTTATTTTCCTGTTTAGGTTTTTTTGCTTGAATTTAAGTGAGCTCTGTCTTTTAGAGACATCCTGTTGCTCAGATCTAGCTCACCTGTTACACACTCTTTGGTGGAGTGGCCTCTGAATCTTGTTAGGAATCTGGAAGGTCCAGTCTGGGTCATGGATCATCTGTTTGGAACAGAGGAGTGCAAGCTTTAGGCAAATGGTTAGGAAGACTTCGTTTCTGTCTAACTATAGTTTTGTTACGTGGGAATGCTTTAGATCCCATGCTGACTTTTTGAGAATATTGAAGTGCTAGAAGCCTGATGTTACAGAAGAAGAGAAAAAGGTTTCAAATTTCCAGATTGTCTTCCCCTGCACAGCTCATTCCCTGCCCATCATAGGCATTTCAGTCAATGGCTGCATGTCAAGAGGTGAGGTGCAGTAATGCAAATACATCAAATGATCTTAGCACAGCTTCCCTGTTTGGTTAAGGAACTACATCTTCCTTGCTGATGGTGATCCTCACTTGAATGTTAGCCAGGAATCTGGGCTTCTGCTGGAGCTGGCAGACTGAAAGAGATCCCTGGTGTTTCTAATCTTCTTCCTTCTTCTTTCCTTATTCAATGGCACAGTAACTCAGGAAGTCTCTCCTGGAGCCTCTGTTTTATATTTTGCCCTTTCCTGTCTCTCCCTTGTGCTAGGCTTGTCTCCCGATGGCATTTATCAGTCTGTGAAGCTGCTACCCAGCCTTATGGTTGTTGTTCCCATTGCCTGATGGATTCATGCTGGCCCTTTTCCTTGGCAAACTGACAGAACATGGAAGAGTTGGTTAATTGCATGCTACTGTTGTTTATAGGAGAAGGGATTTGGACCTGCTCTGTCTCCAACCAGTGCATTCAGTTTTGTTCAGATTTCCACAAAGTGATTGGTGAATCCTTCTGCTGTTTCCCTGACAGATGGATTTTTACTTGTGTGGAAAATCAGTCACTTGAATACTGGCATGCTTTGAAAACCCTGTGGGCACTGGTGGGTGAGCCTGAGCATGGGCCTGTGCCTGGGCAGCCCATCTGGGGGCCTGGTTATGGTTTGGGTTTTCCTGGAGATTCAGTGTCTCTGTCCATGTGCATGAATGGGAAAAGCACTTGGCATAGTGCTAGGGGAGGTCCTTGTGTTCCTTGTTTCCAGCACAGCTGGTGTGAACAGTTCTCCAGTGTCCCTCTGGCTCCCTCCCTCCCACCCTGGGAGTGCAGAACAGCTTGTGTCCTGCATGGTGGAGCTGCTCTGGGGGCAGGTCCTGCCCTGCTGCTGCTGCCAGCACCTCTCAACCCCTCTAGAACCAGGTAGAGCTAAGGGCACCCAGCACGTGATGCCGTGGCCTTCTGTTCTTATTTCTTGAGCTGATTTGAAACTAAGCAGGGCTTAGTTTGGGACTTCCTTAGTGCTACTTTTAGTATCTCCCCTTTAAAATGGATCATCCCCCTGATTTATTTGTCCTTCTGAGCCATAGGCTTTTTTCATGTTGTTAATTTTCTTTAGTTCTCACACAAAATGAGAAGCACCTTCTGCCACCAACCCCAGGCTGGAAAAGCAGCTGCTCTAAAGAGCCCTGACGTGGCTGTGATCCTGGCAGTGTCCTGGCTGGTGCCACCTCTCTCTGTGGGCTTGGCTGTGTGCTGACACTTCCTTGGGCACAGAGCTGTGCCATCTCTTGGCCCCTCCAGTGTGACTGCAGAGCAGATCTCTAGATGCTGGGGTGGGGGGCTACCTGAGTCTTTCAGTGCCATCTGGGGTAAGACTGATGGCTGGGCTGTGAAAGTGGGCTGAGAAGGTCCCACCTTTCATGGAATAAGAGTGGTTTGCATTGGAAGAGACCTTAAAAGTCATCTCATTCCACCCCCATGCCATAGGCCTCTGAGTGATATGCCAGGGGCATCCTGGGCAAAGCCCATTTTTCAGGTGGCCCAAAATATTTGGCCAGAGCTGGTGGGGGAGCTTTTGGCTTTGTGGCCAACTGTAACTACATGGGCCTGTAGCAATCTAATCAGGTTTAATGTGACTCTCCCTGTTCTTTGCAAAGGAGTCTTTAAAGGAAAAACAAGGGCTGGGTGAAAACTGCTAATGCTCAGCTTATTTTCAGTCCTTTATACATTTTTAATATTAGATTTTGATCTTGTTTTCTTTTAAGGTGCTGGTGTGAGATTCTTTATGGGTTGGTCTTACCACACTCTGAGTCTCAAGAATCCAGTCATGTGGAAAGGATTCCTTCTTAGATGCATCAGGCAAACTTTATCCTTTGATCCCGTAATTTTCAGCTCCTTTCTCCAAGTGACTGAGTTTTGGTTTTGCTGAGCAAAAGCCATTCCCTGGTACCCTTTTTCAAAAAGAGCTAGTGCTAAAAAATTAAGAGGATCATAATAAACTGATCTCTCAGGATGACTGTGGTTGGAAGGGACCTTAAGGATATCTGATTCCACCCCTCTGCCATGGGCAGGGACACCTTCCACTAGACTGGGTTGCTCCAAGCCCTGTCCAGCGTAGCCTTGATTATGATGAGCAGATATTCCTGCAGGCAGGGAGGGAATGCTTCATTTCAGAGAACCTTAGCTGGGTGATGCTGGTTTTCATCAGTAAAACTGACTCAGGGAGTCTCCTATGCCTAGACTCCAAATCTGGGTGCTGAATCATGAAGTGCTGTTCTTCAGTAGCTCTTAGTAAAGCAAAAGATGTGGTTTCAACTGAGTTTCCAGGAGAACCTCCCTGATGATGACTGCTTTTTGTTTTATTAATAATCAGATGAAATGATTAAGTTGTGAACTTGGGGCACAGTAAACATTCTCTGTGGTCAAGAAAGTCAAAGATTTCAGCTGCAGACAGTGTAAGTCCAAAGAAGCCCCTGCCCTCTGTGGCTTACAAGAGAGCTGGGACCTGCAGATCAGCATATGCATCTTAGTGGTGGAGTTTGAGTGTTATGGGATAGACACTGGGGTCAGGAGGTGCATACAGAGGGTGATGGATGGCCTGGGGAGAGCAGGGAGGGCCGTGGGAGCAGCCCCTCAGGAGGAGCTGTGGTGGGTGTACAAGAGAAGCAGTTTGGGTTACACAGAGTTTAGCACTCAGCTCCGTGCTCCATCCTCCCCAGGCTGGAGGATCCCGTGTGTCGCGTCCCGTTTCTCAGGCAGGTTCTCATGGGAAAGGCTGGGTTCCCCCGGTGAGTCGGAAATGTCCCAGGAGCCCAGTGCATTGAGAGTATGTGTCAATTGTTTCCTTCCAGGCGCTTTGGGAAGGGAGCCTAGAAGATTATCTCAGCATTTGGAACAATATAAACAGATGCCAAGCACTTCAAGTACATGGAGAAGGAAAATGTCTTGCTTGGCCTCCCTGAATAGTCGGGGGGGGGCGGGGGAGGGGGAGGGCACAGCAAGGAGCATTAAATAAGTCTGCCTTCAGACTAGGGAAAAGCAGCAAAGAAATGCAGATGTTTGCCTGTGTATATACAAGTGAGTTTCCTATTACCAAAATCTGTGCTGTGCACGTGGTCCAAAGATTAAAGAGATTGTCCAGTTCTGTTGGCAGCATATTAAAGTATTAAGACTACCGGCTCACTATGATGTGTTTCTATTATCAAGCTGACCACAGAATTCAAGTGATTCAAAGGGGAAGGTTGTTTAATACAGATACCTTTTGCATCAGGCTTTTGGATAGAGTTTTGGGTGTGAGAATCCCTTGGGAAGGGCTACCTCTGCCCTGTCTGTCTGGGGTCACCCCCACCCTCCAGCTCCTGCTTGTGCTCAGCTAAGATCTCCCCTTCCCTGTCCCTGTGCGGCACTCAGGCCATCTGCCACGTTAAAGCTGATGTTTCCAGTTGCTGGAGGAGCTTTCTGCGTTTCCTTTGGCACGCAAGAGCTAAATTGATCTTCACGTGTTGGTCTGAGAGGTCTTGCCACAGATGTCTCTGTGACTCTGCCCTTCCCCTCTGTGCTGTGGTTCCGTTCCTCAGAAGTGGTGATTCTGGCAAGAGGCAGCAGACACAGGGCCCTGCTTTGTCACTGTTCTACTGCCTGAGTTTGAACCCTGCTCAGCTCCAGAATCCTCTTTCTTCCATCCCTGGAAGAAAGGCCGGGTTGGATGGGGCTTGGAGCAAACTGGTATAGTGGAAGGTGTCCCTGCCCATGGTGGGTGCAGGAACAAGATGAGCAAACATGAAAAATCAAGGTTCAAACATGCAAAATTAAGGCTTCACAACTAGACTCTGGGGTGTGTGGAATTTGAAATGGCAAATGCAGAGTTGTTTTCATTGGCAAATCAGTTTGTTGCAGTATTTTGTGCCTGAATTTTAAGTTGTTTAGTTGCCAAGATTGGATTTATTGTAAGGAAGAATTAGAGACACTTTAGCTTGTGGGTCATTCATTCAGATAAATTTATTTACTCAGGCTGTTCATCCAAAACTCTCCATTTGGCCACGCTGGGATGGAAGTGGGGAAACCAAACTTGGTCCAAAGTATAGAATCCAACTCTCATTTCTTAAGAGTTACTTTTGTAAGAGCTGCTTTTGCAGCTTACAGTGAGATGTCTGAATGATCTGGGCAGAGAAGATGACATGTAAGTGCCTTCTGTAAGCACAGGATATTCATCCTGAGCTGACAGAAGTGCAGAAAGCCCTGAAAAGAAAACATTTTTTATCAGACAAAAAATGGCACAACCATTGGCAAAATTAGTTGAAGTGCTTTAGTTTGAAATCCAAGCCTCAGTGCAAGGGCATCCTTGGGATTTACAGCCAACATATGAAATTTGGCACTTATTCTGTTACTAGTTAATTTTTATTTTGGAAAGTGTCAAGTAGGAGTTGATAGGAACTTCTGTGAGTTGTCCTTCCTCCTCTGCTCTGTTGTAATAACACCCTAATGGCACTTAGAGCATGGGACCTCTATAGTGGCACCTGTGTAAGGTACCTAAAGGTACTTTGACTCTTGTTGTACAGTGGACTGCACAGTCAAGTGATGTAGATTTTGTTGGTCTAAGCTCTTCAATTAAACTGAATCACTTGGCATGACGTAGTTGTTAAGTTCAGCCAGTGTATTTGGTAAAACAAAAGGAAAAATTAGTGTAGAATGTGTTTGAAAAGCACTCTGTTCGATATTACGAAATGAGTATGATGGTCTTCTGTGAGGTTTATTTTTGTATTTAAATGAGTCACAAGGACAACAATTATCCCAGTCTGCACTGGCATGTGCTCTCAGAAATGATGGGACAAAAATACTTCTCCAAGTGGTAGCTACAGAGCTCCAAGCTCACATCTTGAGACAAGAAAAACAGGACTCCTAAACTTTAGGCCAGCAATTCTTTCCTGAGAGGGTGGTGAGATCCTGGCACAGGTTGGCCAGAGAAGCTGTGGCTCCCCCTTCCTGGGACTGTCCAAGGCCAAGTTGATTGGGGCTTGATGCAGCCTGGTCTACTGGAAGGTTTTGGAATGAGGTGAACTTTAAGGTCCCTTTGAACCCAAACCATTTTGGGATTCAAAGAAATGCAGCATGAACTGTGCTGGCCCGTGGTGCCCAAAGTGCACAGAGCTGAAGTTAATGTTTGTGTGCTTGTTTTCCCCAGGTCACCACACGATTTACATTGGGGTCCACGTGCCGAAGAGCTACAGGCGGAGGAGGCGTCACAGGAGAAGACCTGGGCACAAAGAAAAGAAAGAAAAGGAGAAAATCTCAGAGAACTACTCGGACAAGTCAGACATAGAAAATGCTGATGAGACAAGCAGCAGCATCCTTAAACCACTCAGTGAGTACTGGTTCCAGTTGTCACTCATTACAATGGTTGTCTAGGGGTCTGCTCACGGAGGACAAAATTTCATGTAGGAAAGCAATCATCTCACGTTGCAGGGTTGGAGTAGTCCCAGCCAGCTGCTGTGGAATAGCTGCTGTGGAATAGCTGCTGTGCCTTGGAAAAGGCACAGGCCAGAGCAGACATTTCATCCCTCTGTATCACCTGAGTTGGCCCTTGAGTGGATGCCAGGCAGACACAGGCCGAATGTTTAAAAGGCAATTTGACACTGTGTGTAAAAAGATAGGAAGCAAGGGCAAAGACTGAGTAGTGCCTAGGTAGATCTGTTGCAGCTTCTGCCCTGCCTCTGGGATGTGCACACGCTCTGCAATTCCAGCACCCCATGGTTTCCGCCTCTTGTGTCACTAACTTGTGATGCTAACAGCTTTTTTACCTTTGGTAATTAACCAGTTTTAGGTTTTGAAAACAAAAGGAAGAATCAAATGGAGCTTCGCTGTATGTTTGAGTATCTGTAGAGATTGAATATCTAAATATTGACAGGCAGGTGAAGGTCTGTTTTGGATGCCCTGTGCCTCTATTCCCACCAGAATTGTTAAGCAGAGGACAGAGACCTTTAGCTAGTGCCATCACTCTGCAGAGACTGTCACTTTCCTCTTGCCATATTCTCTGTGTGCCACAAGCTTGTCCTGAAATCTGCGAGAAGGCAGCTGTGGCATAGGAGCAGGTGAGAGATGGGAAGGCTGATGGTGTTGAGTATTGCAGAGGGCCCAGGATATGATACAGCTTTGATTGTTGAGGTTAATTCCAGATGGTTGGAGCTTCATTTGTAAGTGGAAAAATGCTTCCTGTGTGAGAGATCCATATGACTGGATCTTGGATTGAAGAAATACATTAAGTTCTCATTTTAAACTTGTGTTGCTGGGTAGTTGCTGTAGATAGACACAGTAACATGGGGCAAATCAGTCATGTCTTTTGCCTGGTTACCATCTTCAGAAAACAGCGCCTGGAAAGGAAAGCAAGTCACAGATTCTGTTTGCTCTTCCCAGCTCTTGTTCCCTGGTTGTCCCAAAGAAGTTTTTTTTGTCAACGCTCAGAAACCAGGAGTTGGTTTTACAGCAAAAGACTTAATTATCCGTCTTCAAGAACTCAAATGTTTTAAACTTAATTTTTGTGTTTACACCTCTGTTTTCAGCATGCAGGTGATCAGGCCTGTAGAAATTCCTTTTTCACTTCTGAAATTCATAACATAGGGGAATTGTTTCCATGGGCTAAGTGACTGGTGGAAAACCCATTTCTTCTGTCAGGTTTTCATGTCCTACCTTTCATTTTGCCTATTGTTGTGTCTGTGTCACTTGAGGAGGGGCTTGTGGTGTTTTTTCTCCTCTGCTGTTTCTATGCAGTAATATGTTCTTATCTGCACTACACCTGCATGTAAAAATATGCAGTCTTTCCATCACTCTCCATCTGCAGTTTTCCCATAGGCTTTTCCACCCCAACCTCTTTGCACTGCAGATTTTTGGAGTGGAATTGCATGAATATTCCAGGTGTCCCATACAGTAGCATTCATACCCCGTCACTGGGCCCTTTTCTCTGTTTTTCACCATCTCAGGTATCTGGATTCTTTTCCAGGTCCTCACAGGGACCTGCTGCTTTGCATTGGTGGCCAGATCTTTTTACGAGCTCAGGTAGCTTGGAGCTCTGTAAGAGAGAGGGGTAGTTCAAATTACTGTCTTGAATTACAAGTTACCTCATATCCCTGGGTTTTTTTTCTATTCTGAAACTCTTGTCTTCAGAGCTGACCTGAATTTTGTGTTTCCCACCCTTTCTTTTGCTTTCCAAGAAGCCTTTCTTTTCTCTCCACCAGCTGTGTCACACAAGTGTGCCCGACAGAAGCCCATTTCTCTCCCAGCAGTATGTACCTGCTTAGGCTGGTGTCCAGTGCTGGCAATCCTGGCAAGAATCCTCAATTAGAACCCTGGGATTTTAATCTTCATCCCATAATAGGCGTTGATTGAGGGGTAGGTGGCTCAAATTCAGTTTCAAAAGAACATTAGAAACTAAGAGCTGGGAAATACTGCACAGCAACTTTGACAGAGTTGGGAGAAAGCTGAAATGAGCTATATTACATATATTTAAGGCAGTCAATAGAGAGTTTGGAATATCAGAAGCTGAAATATGTGTGAGGGCCATGTGGTTTAAAAGAAGCAAAGTCTGATCTGACATGAAAAAACTTTTTTGTCCAACATACCTCAGTTTAAGAAATCCTGAATCCATACAGCTCCTTCTCTTTGTTGATTTTTGCTGTTACCACCTTGGCCAGTATTAGACACTGTCAGTTCAGCTTGGGTGTAGAACTGGTGATTTTGTTTATCTTCTAATACAAGGACAAGTATATACAGCTTGATTTGCAAAATCTTTAATAATCTGTATCTGTTAAAGTAATTTGTAGAAGTTCAGGGAACAACTTGATTGTCGTTCTGTATATCGAGACCTTTGTTTTTCCTGTGTGGAAACTTAAGCCACTTCTGATTTGGTACATCACTTGGATTTCTTGATCTGTCCCTAAGGACCAAAGCCTAAGCTTCAGTATCTTACATGAAAATGATTTCTCAGCTTCTTGGAAGAAAACTCTGCAATTAGACTTCGACCAAGTCTGGGTTTGACTCACCAGGTCAAGCTGCTCACAACCACCAAGCCTGATGGAACATGTCTATGGATACCAGCAAGAGAATAAACAGGTCCAGAAATGCAAATCTTCCCTAGAAAAGTTTTGTTCCGGTTCCAAACTAGTCTAGCTGTGCCTCTATGTTTGGGAATTGGTGCAGTCTGGAAATGTCAGTCCTTATTTTGTTTTTAGTCTGTGTCCAGCTGAGCCAAACTGGTAGTTTATAGACAGCCTTCAGCTCTCCCATCTGCAGAGAGTTGGGCAAAGGAACGTGTACAGATATGTTTTATCCTAAGGAAGTTATTGCTTGGGAACAGTGCCTTCTTCACAAATCCAGACAAGGATACTCTGACAGACTGAGGAGGAGGCAGGAAGGCAATGTTCCCTCTGCAGAGCCCTTTCAGGACATTCCAGGCCTGCGGGGCTGTCTCTGCTCTCAGGGAACTTTGGCATTCACACTCTGGTTCTCAGGCAGGACTGCAGACGATGACAAATCCCTCGTCCAGGTGAAACACCCCAGCACCTCTCATCTGAAAGCGCCTCCTTTCACCAGCCTTGGTTTCCATTTAGGACCAGTAAGGAGGAAAATCTTTTTAGGCTTTGCCTCATGGGATCAGCTGGTGCTCATGTCAGCACAGAGGATGGCATAGTTTGCAGCTACTTGCAAGGGATGAGACAAGGGAGGAACAAGGAAGACAGATGAAGTTTCTCTGAGTCCATTTCCCTCTTCCTCATTCTTTACTAGAGGTGTGCAGAGATTTTCTCATGAGGAAATGTATCTCTACTTGATCTGGGAAGGGGTTTTTTCTCATTGTCTGGTTGCCCTCCAAGTCGCTTTGGCTCACCTCCCTGGCCCAAACCCAGGTGCTGCAATACTTTACTGACTTCTTAAAACCACTTGTGGGTCTGACAAATTCTTACTGCCAAAGAATAGCATTCTCTTAGTGCTTGCAGCCCTGAAGAGAGTAAAACCTGATTTTTTGTCAGGTGTCTGAATGTTGCCATGTTGATAAATATAACTGCAGAATCTAAATTTTGGAATACCTAAAAGCAGGGATAAGAGGACCCATATACAGAGAGAGGGGAAGGATCATATATCATATCAAAGCTTTGTGAAGGTTTCCAGTTGGCTCAGAGAATTCCTCTTGCACCCACCAGCAACAGTTCTTGAAGGTTGTAGTAAAAATCCTCTCTTGAACCCTCAGATGTGTGTTTGGAGGAGCACTTTTCATGTTTGCAGAGGAGTCATTTCATTAGGGTGCTGTTTGAGGCTTGTGCTTGCTGCCATTCTCCATGGAGTGCATCTCTCCCAGTGAAGGTGAGGTTTTGGCTGGATGGATCAGGTTTTACTGGAGGCAGGTAAATTTCTGGTCCTGCTTCCCAACTTGGAGTGCCTGCTTTGCAGGAAGAGTTTATTGTGGACAATGTCCCAGTTGATAGGTTGCTCAAAGAAGTGGATACCTCATCCCTGGAAGTGTTAAAGGCCAGGTTGGACAGGGCTTGGAGCAACATGGGGGTGTAGAAGGTGTCCCTGCTCATGGCAGAGGGTTGGAATGAGCAGATCTTTAAGGTTCTTTCCAACCCAAACCAATCTGTGATTATTCTGTGATTTGCAGTGAGGAGTTCCAGTCTGACTGGAACGGTCCATTCATAGAAAGATCAAATTAATTCAACAAGGATGTTTGGACATCTATTTAGGAACGCTCAAGCTTGATGTCTACCTTGAAAGTTCATTAAGGCAGGTGCTATAAATAGCAGGAGAGAGCTACAGGATGGAAATAAATGAACCTACTTAGCAGGGCAGATGCAGCACAGTCAGGGCTGTGCCAAGAGTTCTCTTTCTGTTCGTGTTACTGGATTTTTCAGCCATCCAGTTTCTTTCCTGACTTTTCAAAACACGTGGTGGGATTTTCCAATTCACTCAGCTCACCACAGCAAGAGCACTGACAGTAGTTGAAAAATACCAGGCAGGATGGCCAAAGCTTAATTGTTTTTGTATTGGCATTTTACATAGGGAAAGTGGTCAGGGAGACTTTGCCATAAATAAAAGGGAATTTTGCTGTTTTGGTCTTTGAGAACTGCACGCCAGGCTCTTGGACTGGTCCCAGGTGCTGGGGTCAGTTGAAACAGGCCTTCTTCTGCCCCTCCAGTAGGGCAGGGAGTGTTCTTAGGTGCACTGTGGGGCAAGTGCCGAGGGAAATGAAACACAGAACTAATTAGTGCTTGGCTTGCAGACGTGCGCTGTGCGCGGCTGGGGGCCCGTGGGAGCGGCTGGCAGGTGCAGCTGCCCGTGTCCATGGGAAAGGGCCTGGCAAGGTGCTCCGGGCCGGCGGCCTTGGGCAGGGCCAGGTGAGGAGGTCGGCCCTGGCTGCTGACACAGCCCTCGGCCCTCGGTTCCCAGGCTGCCCAGGAGGGCTTGCGTCAGCCACGAGAGGCGCCTGCCTGCCGGGCTTGGTGCCTGCCTGCCTGGGCTTCCACGGGGGCAGGGGCCTGAGAACCACAGGCTCAGAGTGCTTTGTGTTGCAAGGGACCGCAAACCCCATCTCATCCCCAGGACACCTTCCCCAGGTTGCTTCAAGCCCTGTCCAGCCTGGCCTTGAAACACTTGCAGGGGTCAGGTGTCCGCAGTGTCTCTGGGCACTCTGTGCCAGGGCCTCAGCAGCCTCACAGGGAAGAGTTTCTCCCTGGTATCTAATCTGAGCCTGCCCTGTGTCCGTGTGAAGCCATGAGGATGCCAGTGGTGGCAGTTAGAAGCTGTGGGAGTGCGTTCTTGCAGTGTGGGAGTGACAGAAAAGAGACTTGTGTTGGAGGGGGGGAGGTCCTCCAGCAGCAGCTAAACCCAGCTGCCTTTATCCCTTTTTTGTGGGGAGAGGGTCAGGATGGCATTTTTCTTGTTGCTGTGGCCTCACCGCAAAGCTCCCCACTTCCACTGAGGCACCTGGGCAGGATGAAGGGATATGGGGATAGGAGGCTGGGTCTAGATGTGACCTATCACCCTAGGCAAAGGCTTTCCTTTTCTTGGTGAGAGTACAGACTTTCATTCGGACAGCTAATTAAAAAAAATGCTTTTCTTGCAACAACCCTTGCCTGAACTTGTAAGTTTTTTTCTTTTTTATGTTGACTTGTGCACGTGCCAATCACATCAGGGCTTGTTACAAACACTTCTCTTTGTTTAAAACCCTTTGTACTTCCCTTATACTGAATGTCCATCTCCTTTAGATAAATTCAGAACATACAGCATGGAGCTTTCATTCCTTGCTTGTGGCAGCTTGAAAAGGAGGTCAGATTCGGATTTTTTTATTGTCCAGATTTCTGGTGGGTGTGATAAAAGGTAGAGCTAAACTTCCTCCCTCTAGGTATATCCTGAAGCTCCCAAACCCAAAACCAGCAAGTAATCTGGTTGTTAAGACAAATGCTGAGTGCCTCAGGTACAGGGGATTAATTCTTTTCCAGCCCAGAAAGGTCTGAGAGTTGGGATTTTTCCCTTCAGGGTAATTTCTGAAGTTTTCCAGAGTGTGGGGTGGGAGACAGAAGCAGCTGTACCTGGATGAGTTATGTGCACTGCCTGATTAAATGTGGGCACGTCTCAGGTGCCTGTAGGAAGCCCACATATGCAGAGATGCTCAGAGGTGGCATCTGTGCTTCCCCCTGCCACCAGCTGCCCTTTGGCAAGTCCTGGGAGCTGGGGTTGGGAGTCTTCAGAGGGACAGCTATGGCAGGGGATTGTGCAAGTGGAAATGCATCTCACCCTAATGCAGCAGTGTTCCCCACACTCTGTCTTCTCTGTCCTTCCTCAGCCTCCTAAGTGCCATCAAATGCCCTTTGGAAGGGACTGTGCAGCCACATAAACTAGCCCAGCTGAGGTTGCCATCCTGCGTGGCTCCTCAAGGGAAATCAGTAGTGCAGGCTGAAATTCCCTTCTGCAGCCTGACTCACTCCTTGATTGTGTTTCCAGTAGTGCTCGTGTCACTCAGTGTTCCTCAGTCACCTCCAGCTGTGGCGAGACTGCTGGGTGCCTCAGGTGTCATGGAGAATCTAGAAAGAGTCTGGTGTTCCTAGGATTTCAGCGTTCCTTGGGCTGTGAGATGGCAGTGGTGCTGAAGAGTGGAAAGGATTCTGTTGTCATGTGCCATGTGCAGCTCATGCAAGTGCCTGGGCATGGATTGTTGTGGCTAAAGAGGAGAGAATTTTCCACCTGTACAGAGACCAGGATGAAATTGTTCAGGTCTAAATTCTTCAGAGATGTCTAGATGAGTCTGAAAGGAGCAGCCACTGGGGGAGGAAGGGGGAGTGAAATGGAGAAATGATGAAATGATAATGGGCTTTTGGTGAGGATTATTCCTGGGGGCATTGCCTTTACAGGCACAGTTCCAGCTCTTCAGAGAGCTTTTAAAACCTTCCTCCACTCTTTCCATCGTTAAAAAACAACCCCGGCAGTTGCCATGGCAGTAACACCAATATAGACAGTAGGGCTGTTGAGCAATTCCACTTAGGTTGTTGTCAACTTGAAGTGATCAAGATGCACAACCCTGAAGTAAAAAATGAATTTGAATAAGAAGTACAAACACTTCTTGCTGCGCTTTTGGCTCTCCCACCCAAATGCTGCCACCCTCCTACCACACCTCTAAGCTCTCTCTACAGTTTGAAGAACTGATAGAAATAGTTTTTGGGTGAGTCAAAGTTAAGATTCTTCTATAGCTGTAATCTCTCTTTGGGAGAGGAGTTAAATTCCTAAACCCTGGCTGGTTAATATTAAATTAATTGTGGCAAAGTTTGAGGTGAAATAGCAAGAATTATTTGACAAATTGGGTCTGGGCAAAACAGAGAAAATGTCCTGCAAAGCAAGTTCAGTCTCAAAAAAATCCTTTGGTTTTGGGGTAGGTATCAGTGACATAGTGTTTTCATTTACTGGTCACTTCTGCCTCAATTAACTGCAAGTTTTCTTAGATCTATGACTAAGCCTTCCTTAATTGAGAATGGTCTTTGCTGCTTTTTTCCTGACCAGGCAATTCTCTTAGAAATCTGCCTTGGCCCAAGGGGACACAATTAGTCATGTAGATGTAGAAGAAGATGTAGAAGAAAATAATTCAGTATAACCTTCACATGGTATTTTAAGCCAGGGGTGTAACTGTCTACTTGGTGGATTGAAAGTGCTTCTACATCTTCAGCTTGAAACTTCCTCTGTGTCTCAGTACCAGCAGAGATGCCTTTGGGAAGATTTTATGGGGTCTTTACTCCCATTTTGACAGGGTAGGCTGTTTATGTTTTACATAGAGCAAAAAAGAGTCTAGTTCTTTTCCTAGCATGGGGAAGACCTGCTTTAACTGGAGCTTGCTGTGTTAATCTTGTGTCTTGAACTGATGATAGCATGTGCCACTATAATTACCTAAGCCACCTTAATGCTTTGCCTAATTCTGTTCCCTGCGTTCACATGAAACTGCTAAGGGACAGAAAAGTCCAAGGAATTTACCATGTGGGGAAAAAAAATCTCATTTAGAAGCATTTTGATTTGTAGCCAGAGCTGTTTATCCAGCTGAGAAGGGCCGAGTTGGAGATGTCATGGCTGGCACTGCAAAGCTGCCCTTTTAGTATTAAACTCCATGCAAATCTGTTGGACAGTATGGGAACAAGTCATCCTAAAGCTCTGCATTTCTCTTGTATATGTAAACAAGGCTTTGTCTTTTACTGTCAGCATAACCAACACCTGGCTTTTTTTCTCTGAACCCTTTGTGTTTTCAGTTGCCTCTTGTGAACACCATTGAACTTTTCCTGTGGGGACCATTTCAGATGTTGATCCTTGGTCTAGCTGTTCTTGAAGCTGGTGTCCTTTTTTTAATTATTATTATTTCACCACCAGTAAATTGCTCATCTGCAGAGCTGGGGTAGATTTGCCAGTCACTTCTTGCTTCTGCCCTCGGGAAGGCAGGAGAGGCCTTAGAGGGTCAGGATGGGTGAGGGGGGGCTATCAGTGCTTCCTGCAGCTTGGAACCAAGTCTTCTCTCATCCCATGAGGGGCAGAGAATTATGTCCATGACCTACTAACCTCCAGTTGGGATTGTGGGTTGGGGAAATGAGTGCACAGATGGCAGTGCTGGGATGGCAGCAGATGCTGCTGATCTAATGAGTGGAACCAACTGATGTTTCAGCAGAGTGCTGGAGAGCAATGTCTTTGGAACTATAGGGCTGCTCCCTTGTCTCTGATACCAGCAATTCCTGAGCCCTTTCCCTTTTCACTTGGCACCCTCAATTTATCTGCTTCTCCAGATCGAGCTGGCACAACGACAATGCGGATAACTTTGATTGCACAGGGAAGGTGTTAGGGAATTAGATGATTAAGAAACATTTGGAGGGGGAACCAGAAATCTTGAGGCTAAAAGCCTGCTGTACTCTAGTGCCAGCAGGCTGGAATGACCAAATGGAAGTGTTGAAAAAGAAGAGAAATCAATAAATTCCGTACAGAATACCAAGCTGATAGCAAAGGGCTCTCTCTGCACCCCTATGGACATGGCTGTGTCATGGACTTCGTGTAAGCATGAACCCTGAAATAAATACATTCGTCGTGGTTCAGGAACACCCAGCCTCAACGTGCCCTTGCAAATGCTCTTGAAGCAAGGCTTGTGTTCAGGCTGTCTCTTCTGCAGCTGTGAGTCGAGTCCAAGGGCCCACACTGGAGTTTCTCTTTCTGATGGAGTGATTTTGGTGATCTTGCTTTGAAGTTTGGAGCAGATGCTCTGTTGTGAATGTGTTTGTGCCTTGAAGAAACACCAATTTATCAAGAGGCAAGAGGTGCCTTTTTTTATCTCTTCGGACTTTTATCTCTTTGTCTTCCTGATAAGCCGAAATTTGCTCTTTTAGATGTGACTAGAAGGACTGGCTGCCAAAGGGCCACCACAAAAGGAAATGGAGATTGAGATTTCTGTGTCAAAAACCTGAAGAATAAACAAGATAGGGCAGAGAAGGCCTCAGCTGTAGTATTTGATCATTGAAAATTATTTCCTTTCCACTTTGTTAGTGTCAGCCTTTTCCCAGAAAAATGGTGTATTTATTTTGTTAAAATAAATCTGTATGATATCTGAAACAAAATCCTTGAGAGCTGTGGGCTGTTCTGCTTAGTTTTGAATCCTGATCCGACATCTGTTCAAGCAGGAGAGTCTTTGCTTGGATTTATTTGCTGATTTCTTAGCCACTGAGTGAACTTTAAAATAATGATATTAAGTACATCAAAATTACGTGCAGGAAGAACTTGGTCATCTGCAAGCTAAAGAGGAAAGCAGATGTTAACTGAAATGTAAGTGGTTCTGCATAGATGTTTGTACTTGCTTGTCTGGATTTATGTCTCAAAAAAGGCAGAGCCCTGGTGGCACCTTTTCCTTATGGTTTGGATAACCCTGGAAGGGCATTGTAGGCCTCAGCAGTTACATGGAAATAAAAGTATGCATAAATCAGCAGAGCCTTTCCTGCTCTTTGTAAGGAAGCCTAGGAATGGACTAGTCCTAGCCTGAATGTGGTACTGGGATGTGTTCAGGCCTTGCTTCTGGAGACCTGGATATTTAAATATAGTACTGGGAACCGAGTTCATCCAATGGAGCAGGGCTGTTTGGTTGAGCTTGAGCTGTGGGTGTATAGTACCCTGTGAATTGCATGGCTGAGCAGGAAAGGAGAGGTGTTCTGAGCATCCTGACCTGTGGAGACCTCCAGCAGTTACCTTCCGTGTTCCTGCTCTGAGGGCAGTTCTTAGCACTGGGATTGACTGGACTGGGCCTGCAGGCACTCGTTAATTACCTGGCTCCTCCATGTGGGAGCGATGCAGGAGTTCAAATCCATGCTTTGCTTCCCTGGAACCAACCAGTTTTCCTGACTGCAAGCAGTGCTGAATGGAAGGGAGCTGGGAGGTTATTGGAGGCAGAAGGCGTAGGTGTCAAATCCCGTTTTCACAGCACAGGGCAAACGTGGCTCCCCTGTGAGCCGGCTGGGCACTCCACTTTGAAAACCCATCCCCAGGAGTCTGCTCCCAGTGCCTGGCCCCGTGGGAGCTGTCAGGTGTGGTTTGAGGGGGGCTGGATGACTGATGGTGGATTGGCTTTGCGTGCACGGTGCAGGGAAGACGTACAGCAGCTGGCAGAGTCCTCTGCTGGGGAGCACTGGTGTCTCTCTGACAGATAAGGAGCTCTTAGGCGTGAGTCACCAGCCAGGAGAAAAGAACATGACTGGGAAGCACCATGCAAAGGGAAGAGCAGCAGAAAGAGCTGGCTGCAGGCAGTGAAACTTGGGGTGCAGAGAGGGCAGAGAGGTTATTTTGAAAGCATAGAATTTAGATAACCACAAGATTTAGATATCATGGCACTTAGCAAATCCTGCACCACATCTGGGCAGAGATGGGTGTCGCTCAGACTGGGAGAAGATAAAGGATGGTGTTCTGTGGGCTGTGGTCCAGATGAGTGAGTCTCTGCAAGACAGATGAGGCCCTGTGTATTCCCTGTGTGAGAGCTCCAGATGGGCCTACTGAAACACCTTGTGGAGACATTGCCCCTTCATTCATGTTCCATGGGTTGGATGTGGTGTGCCAGGTATTGTCCCAGCAGGAGGGTGATAACCATGTTCTGTGGGAGCCAATGTATTTCAAACACTCCATGGTGCCTATGGAGCAGGCTGTGTGAAAACAACAAACTGGGGACATGGCAAGTGATGGATCCATGAAGTTTTGGGAGGTATGTGGGAGCAGTTTAATGGGTGAGGTAGACCAGGGGGGTCATGATGAGGAAATGTGCTTACAGAAGTCACCTGAAACAGCTTGGTTTCAAGTCTGTGAAAGCAATGGAAGCTTTGAGGTTAGGAAAGAGTTTCATGACTGTGGGGGAATTTCAATGTGTGGTGTTTGGTCCTTGGGCCTTGCAGAGTTTTCTGGGCCAACTTGCAAACCTGTCAGGCTCCAGACACTGAAGAGAAGGCTGCTGTCTGCTCCTTGCTGCCAGGCAGAGTACTGACTTGGCTGTTCAGCTGGGCACAGACTCTTCCTTGTGCTTTGGGTATTCCTAGAGAACATGCCTGACCCCGTTTTGTTGGACTCGCTCTTATTTGGGTTTCCCTTTATCTGTATGGGACTTGTTCTGCCTACTTTGTATATCATGGTTTTCTTGTCCCAGCCTGTTCCAAGGTAAATTGCCAAGGATGGGAAGCTTCAGAAGGATGAGTCTATAGCAAAAAATGAAGTTCACTCAAGTGATTTCATTCCAGCATGGATTTCATCGTGGGAATGGGAGCTCACTCTGCAGAATAAACTGCTCACCATCAAACAGTATAAATGTATTTAGTGGCAACAATTGCTTCTTTGGCAAAGCCTAGCTAAAGCTCTCTGGGGGGATTAGTCTAGGCTTAGCATTAAAGCTAGGCTTGAAACATACTCTGCATTCCTAGTGACAGGAAAGTAGTGTCATCCAGAGCAGTTGTTTCATGCCTGCTGCAAGAAATGGGGATTATTTGAAGGTGGCAGGTTTAGGTAAGTGACTGTCACATCTTGTGGATTCCTGTTTGGTGCATGGAGGCAAAAGAAGCAGTTCAGGAACCACAGAAGACGCTGATTATGGTTATTCACATGGGCTATTTTAGAGTTGAATTTTGTCTGTTGTGCAGTTCAGTTATCAAAATCACACTCTAAATTCTTAATTTAAGCTAATCCTGGACTCATTCAGGTTTTCCTTTGGCCTGTCCCGATGGTTTCACAGTGTGTTGCAGCTCCCAGTCATGCATGTCATGTGTGGGTTTGGGAAGGGGGAACAGGAAACCGATGAAGGTCTAGGGATGTGCAGCATGCCTTGGGATCTGCCCAGAAAAATGGTGCTGCAGGCTCTGTACTGAGCTCAGTCTAGTTTTTGTTCCAGTTGTGTCAATGTGACTTTAATTCAGTGGTGAAGCGGGAAGATTTCCAAATCTTTTGCCTTGTCTGCTTAAAATACATATGCATGTATATGCAAACCAGGCAGTATTTTGTAATTAATTGTTTGCCTTTGGAATGAGATTGCTCTTTGTCTTGTGGGTTCCTGTAGGGCTTTGGTAATAAATTAGAAGCTTCCAACTGCAGACAAAACCACATTTGGGGTTAAGTGTGAGCAATTTTTGATTGTTGGATGTTCCAGCCTCACCTTGTCTGAGGGTTTGGTTCTGCTTTGTTGTAAGGATGGGAGGGACCTCGGTGGGACAGGGACAGGCTGCCAGAACACCTTGTGCCAGCACCTATCTATAGGAACAGCGCGGGCAGATCAAGAGCTGTGACCCAGGACAGCACCAGGAACAAATTTAACCCAAAGCATATATTTAGCCTGGCTGCTTGCAAGAAGATTTAGAGCCATATTTAAAGCTGAGCATCTGCTGAAGTGCCGGGCGGATTGCTGATATAAATAGTTACCCTCACTGGAGCTGCTCTGGCTACGTGGGGAAACCTGGGAGTGGGCAGGATTTCAGGGAGTGCTTTCAGCTGCTTTGCTGTGCTGGGATGACTATTCCTGGTTATCTCTTCTCTCTGTCACAAGTGGGAGAAGCAGAGCACAGGGGACTGGAGTTGGGCTGGCGGTTCCCTTCCCACTGTCCGGGCTGACCCAGGAGTTGTGCGGCTTTCCCAAAGTGTGGCTCTGCTCAGAGCTGTCCCCCTCGCTGAGCTTCATTGTAAACTGATCCCAGGAGGATGAGTCTTCTTGGGAAAGCAGCCAGCATGCTCTGTATGGCTTGTCCTGCTGTCCCTTTGGAAGTGGAGTAACGTAAAAGAGCTTTCTTCCCTCAGCTGTACTTAGGAGGAACACTGTTATTTTCCCAATTATTTGTACTTGCCTTAATGCCAGCTTAGCTGTCACTAAAGGGATTGTCAGGTGTTTTCATAGTTTCTTCTGGCTGTTGTGAAAATGGGCTCATGAGAAAGGGGTCATTCCCTTGGGTTGGGATCTTTCTCAAGACAGTGTTGGGGAGATGAGCAGCTCCCTTTGGAGTTCCCCTTGGAAGCAGTGATTCAGTTGTGGACCATCTCCTTGAGTCACAACTGACTTCCCACCTGTTGGGGGAGGTCAGGTGCTGACACATGTCCCACGTGGAAAATGTCTGTCAAGAGCTGCTGGTAGTGGTCACGGCAGCATGCTCACCCTTTTTTCTACCTGTGCCTGTGGAATACAGAGGGTTTTGTGCTTAAGGTGCTGCTTAATTATAGGAGGGTTCAATATTAAGAAGCTGAAAAAGATGACAGCTGTTTAAGGTTTGTGGATGAAGAAGGTCTTGTTCCCCAGCTTCTGCCTAATGTCCTTCTTCAATCATTAGAGCAAAATAGGTTTTAGCAAACATTATCCTTGTGAATTCTTTATGCAGAAGCCAAGTCGTGCAGATGACTTGCATCCTGTTACAGCTCACAGTTGGTACCAGCCCTGGAAAGGGTTGGCTTTCAGGACATCCCGTATTTCACAGCACTTGGAGCTGTAGGCTTGTAACGGAGGCTTGGCAGCATTTAGGAGGCTGGGGATGTCTTCTTTCCTTTGCTTTCCCAAAGCAGATATAATACCTGTGAACAAGAAAGGGGCTTTTCTTTGCCCTTCTGCACAAGAGGATTGTTTGCAGCCAGAAGTTGTCTGGTGCATCCTTTCCTTAGATTTCTCAAACCTGCCTTTCTGTGCTAAAAGCAGACCTTTCTTTAGGCAACTAATTCTCTCTCTGTGGCGAATTCCAAACACTTTGGAAGACCATAGATCACCTTCAATTGAATGTTATTTTGGGGTTGGGAAAATATTTAGTTTGCCTTCATTACATCTCCAGCTAATCCAAGGTTGGTGACTTGGCTCTTTTCTCTGCAGTGCTCTGACTAATCTCATAGTTTTGTTGTTCGTTAACATAATTATGTGCTTTTCTAAAAATGGAAAGATACCGGGATGTTTGCTTCATTCCTCCACTTTTAGTAAGTGTGCTAAAAAACCCTATTGATCAAAATTCCCATGTTTATAGCTATTTTTGCCAAAGAATTTGGGACAGGCGTGAGCAGGGCAAAGAAATGGAAGGTGTGATGCTCTGGGGGAGAACCTGTTAATTCCTGTTGACAAAAGGGAATGTGGCTGCTTTGGAAGCCTTTGAACATAGAGAGAAAAGGCAAAGTATTATTAATATGCAGATGTAAGGAGCTGCAGGGAAGGTTGCTGGGTGGGAGGGAAGAGAGGTTTTGTGTTTATGGATTGCAGGAATGCAGTGTGGTCCTTCCATTGATACGTGCTGATAGTGGCTCTTTATTTTCAGCCCCTTGGGAATGATTGTGTTACAATAACTTTGGGATTGTGAGGCTGAGACTGACGAGAAAAGTGTTTGTATTTCTTTTCACTCTCTTGAAATGAAGAAGTACAGTGTTTATTCTGGGGTTACTTTGAATTTTGGAGACTCAGAAAGTTGCTCTCCTTTTTGGCTGCAGCCTGCTGGTGAAAGCACCAGCACCTTTAGGAAATAAGGATTTGGATTTCCTCTGAGGTTTCATCTGGAAAAGAGGTTGCAAGGGGAAAGTTTTGGAAGCGGTGACTGTCTAAACCTGTGCCATCTGTGGTCTGCCCTGTGCAGCCAGCTCTGGAAACCTGCTGGAATTTGGCATCTTTTTGGTCTCTATGGGTCAGGCACATGGTATTTATTGTGAGCAGTTTCTGCCCCTCCTTGTCTGGGGTGTCTGGAAGCGGTGAGGACGCGGTGAGCTGTTCGCAGGTGTTTGCACTCCTTGCCTCTGGAAAATACAAAGGCAGGATTTTGCCAGGTCAGCTCTACACAGACAGTGTGTGTAGGAGCCACTGCCGCTGGGGACTCCTTCCTGGCAGGGTGGCTCATCATGGCTTCAGGCTGAGCGGGCAGGCTTGGATGTAGATCAGGAAAAACTTCTTCCCTGTTAGGGCAGTGACACAGGTTGCCAGCAGCTGTGCATGCCCCATCCCTGGTAGAGTCCAAGGCTAGGTTGGACAAGGCTTGGAGCAACCTGGCCTAGTGGAAGGTGTCCATGCCTGTGGCAGGGGATTGGAATGAGATAAACTTGGAGGTACTTTCCAACCCAAACCATTTTGGGATTCTGTGATGGGGACACTGCTCTTCCTGTAGTTTCAGGTTGTAAGAGGAGAGACTATGGATACAAATTTTAAGAGTGCTTGAGATGTTTTTAGGGATGAGGACAGCATTAGGTGGTATTTGGTGCTCCATCAGATACCCTTGATGCAGAAGTGGTGATATCTGTGAAAAAGATCCTTCTGGCTCTGGAAAAGCCCTCACAGCTGAGGCAGCACGTGATGCAGAAGGGAAAATGCTCTTTGCTTGGAAGCTGACGGCTTCAGAAACATAAGGTCAGTGCTGAACTTGTTGTAAAAACATCCTCCTTCAATTAAATCTGGTGTGACATTTTTCTGAGGATTGTGGGTTTGATGTCCTTCATTTAGGAAGAGCAGACAGATTTTGCACAGCAAGAAAAAGAGTAAACATTTTGCAAGGAATATTTTGCTTACTATCAAGGTCACGTATTTTCTTTCAGTTATGCAAAGCATGTGCTTAAAATGGGAATCTCCGCTGGAGGACAGCTTTCAAATCTTGGAAAAGACATCCTTGAGGTTTATTGCTCACAATTTCCTGTCTCTTTGGGGGATAAAAACCAAACATCTTTTGAAGAAAAGCTATTTTATCTAAATTAGTGCATTGAACTGTTCTCATCTGTGATATGATTTTTTTAGGCAGAGGTTTGACTTCATCTCAAAATTAAGCACAAGAACTTGGTTTGTAGTTGAGGGATCAGGTATATATGAAAGAGCTGTTCTCTGTTTCATGGCTTTCCTGGTGCCACAAAGTTGAGGAACACCTGGAAAATCGATCTTTTATTCCCGCATTTTCTTTTCTTTCATGCTTTTAGTGGAAATTTGTAGCAAACAGTCCTTGCCTGGTTCTTCTGGAGTTACTTTTCCATGTTATGGAATCTCTTGTTCTGAAACAGATGGAGCCCTCTTACAAGTCCGTTTTCCTTGTTCAGAGCTTCTTCACTGTAGTGGCAGAGCAGAGCACGATGGCTCCTGGAAAAGGGATTCTCAGAGCATGTGTTCCTGTTCCAGCTGCACCCTGGCCAAAGTTTACCTAGTGCTCTGTGGTGGAGGATTGCAGAAGGAGAAGATGGATCTCTCCGTTCAGCACCTTGGTTTAACTTAGGGCTTTAAAAGAATACTTGGAACTGGGAGGCCTGAGAAGTTGGGGAATTTAATGTCCCTGATAATCACCTGTGTATTTCTAAGCATGGTATTCCTGTCTTTTTTTTTTTTTTCCCCAAGTTCAATAGACTTTAAGCCAAGCCTTCGAGAAGAAATACAGAAGAAATACAAAAATCCTTCTTGTGTGTGTATACAAATAAATCAGTTACAATTCTGCAATCCAGAATGGCTGAGCTGGATCCATGTGTGCCTTGGCTTGTGTATTACACATTCTTAGGGAATTCCTTTCCATACTGCAGCTTCACTGCAGCTTTTAGTTTTTAAAGGTCTGTTCCAACCTAGGGGATTCTGCATACCGTCTTCACTGGGGTCATGGTTCTTCATGGTTCTTCTTTCCCTGGAGCCATGACAGTGTGCACCTCACTATGGAGAGTTTAGGTCAGTGGGTGAAGTGATGTTTGAGACACTTCATCACAAGGTTCTTCATGTTTGCCTTTAAAAAAATAGAGTACAAGAAGTCATGCTTCATTTGAATCAGCAAATGGGGAACTTTAATTTAAATAATGAATTTAATCTGGTGTATCATTATCATAATCTCCTTAAGGGGACTTGATTTACTGTTAGTGTTTCTTTCACCCTGAATCTGCTGTTCCCTTTTGGTAGCCAAGTCACACTTTATAATACCTGGTGTGATTTGACATAGTAATGTGCAGGTATCCAGCATCCTGAGTTTTGTGCATTGGATGGCCAGATGTTCATGCTGGTATCCACCTGGAGGAGAGGACTTCCTTTTAGATCATCTTTTTCAAATTCCATTGCTGGAAATCGAAATTCTGTTAAAAATATCCAAGGGGAAGGCTGTCTTTTTTGGTAATGATGCAACTACTTGGTGTTTGGGTTTTCTTCCCAGTTGAAATCCTTTTAAGAATTAAGGGAGCATTATCCAAATTAATGAGCTAGCTGAGTTCCCTCTTCTCCTTAGATCTCATCTTCCCACCCCTTCCTTTCAGCTGAGAATAAAGGAATAAACAGCCTCTCCTGTTGTCACATCATATTTAATTTATTTAATGAGCTGAATAATTTAATAATGTAAACTGACAATAATATTCCCTTTGCCCTGTAGAAGATGCCACTGTGAAAAACTGGATTAGCACATGTGTGTAGTCCGGGCTGAAATTACTAATTTTTGATTCTCGTTTTGATTAAGCAATTAAGCTCAAGTCTTTGGAATCAAAAGTACTTTGTGCTCTCTGTTTATAGAATCATCACAGAATGCCCTGGGCTGGAAGGGGACTTAAAGCCCATCCAGTTCCACCCCCTTCTGCTAGGCCGGATGGCTCTGAGCTCTGTCCAGCCTGGCCGTGGACACATGCAGGGATGGACAGACTCCTGTTTTCCTGTGAGAGGCTTGGCTCTTGTCTCTGGGGGGTGCTGGCATCTGGCGTGCGCTGCTGTGGGTGCTGGCCGGGCAGGTGGGCACGGACGCTGCAGACGGAGCAGACACGCACGGTGTTACGTGACCCAGGAGCAGCCCTGGCCACCGGCGCTGTCTGCAGGCACTGCTCTATTAATAGAGCTGAGAGCCAGAGGATTGCTGGTGTTACGTGACTGTGGCTCCACAGATTACGGGGAAGGTGTTTGGGCAGCAGGACATCACCTGTGCGGGACGTGCCTGGTGGCAAGGGAGCCAGGACTGCAAACCGAAATGGGGAAGCATGCAGGGCTGGGCTGGAGACAGTTGGGATCTGAGGCACGAGTGATCTGTCAGGGCAGTGCAGAGCTCTTCAGCACTCAGGAGTGGAAGAAATGGCTGCACAGGGAGGGCAGAACATAAATGCTGGATGTAATTCCAAGTAGGTACATCCATCCTCGCTCCTGGTTCAGATTTTCCTTACAACCTAAATAATATTCTGATAAATTCAAGGCATCCTTCAAATTCATGGCATCCAATGAACTGTGAATTCCTCTTCTGTGAGTGTTACTGTGACGCAGATAGAAACACACAGCAACACACACAACAGGTGTTCAGGCAGAGAAGAAGAAAGGAAGTCTCTAGTTTATTGTTGACCTTGTATCTATAAGTTTCTGGACAGTGATCAGAGATTGGACAGAGAAGTTCCCACCTCTCCATCTCCACTGGTCGCTTGAGAAGTCCATCAGGTGATATCTTTTACAAAGGAATGCTAACATGATTCTTGTTTATCTTAAAATTCATGAGAACTGACTCCACTATACTAAAACAAATCAGAAGGCTTATTTTCAGGGACAACATCTGAGCAGTTGTAGGTATTACCTTTCTGAGCAATGTGCTGATCAGCATCAATATTCTGGCACCAGATCTTGAATATAAAGATTCTATACCTGCTATTCCCTTAAATTCCCTTTGGAAAGGCCAGTGTAGCTTAGTGTGGAAAACGTCAAATTACTTGGGAGTCACATTTCACTGGGAATAACTTGGTGAGTGCAGCTTTGGCTCCCCTTAGTGCTGTCAAGCTTGTTCAGTGCCTCGTTACCTGATTTTAAATCAGTCTTTAGCTTTGCTTGACTTCTGTGGGAATGAGCAGGTCCAGGCTTAGGTAAGTGGCTGGTGGGATAGTTCAGCACCTCTTTGGCCATAATGTTGTTTTCCTTGCTATTGTTGCAGATGTAATCTGTGGTTAATCCCCCAAGTCCGAACCTGTGACTCCCCAGAGGACCTGAAACCTTTTGTTGGTTTTGATTTGCAGCCTTGTTACAGACAAATTAATGGCCCTGAGTGACAGCAGGGCAGCCAGAGATGAGAAGAAAATGAGTAATTAACATATATTGGGTATTACTGATTGCTTTTATGATTATCTGGATTTTAAGGTATTAGCTGGAAAAATAGCTCCTAATCCCTTATTAAAGATAAAAGGCAAGTCATTAAAAGTAGGAGGTTGTTTTCAGTCCTGAGAAGCTCTGAAAACATGTCTTGGCTCCAGCAGCAAACTAACCTTGAAAGCCTGTAATTCCAAGTTACTCAGCTTAGTTGTTCTCCTCGGCAAGGGAATTTCTGAAGTTTCCCATGTGCTGGGAGGCGGAGGGGCTGCAAGACAAAGCGACCCTTGTCACAGGAGCTGCGTGCTTGGCACGGTGACAGGGCCCTTTGAATATCCTCAGCATTAGCTGAGCCTGGCCCAGCTGCTGGCTGGGAATGCTCCACAGCTCCCCAGAGGGGTGATCCCCAACTTCAGCTTTTTTCAGAGGCACATCTCCTGGATGAGGCTCCGGCTGCACCTCGACTCCTTTGCTCCTCCCTCTCACTGTTGTGGCCACCTAGTTGGTTTTGCAGCCATCTAACTCATGTCATGGAATCATAAAAAAGGTCACAGAATGGTTTGGGTTGGAAGGAACCTCCAAAGTCATCTTGTTCCACCCCCCTGCCATGGACAGGGATACATTCCCCTAGACCTCATTGCTCAGAGCTCCATGCAACCCAGTCCTAAATGTGTGCAGGGATAGGGAATCCCCCACCTCTCTGTGCCAGTGTTTTTTCACCCTCTTTGTAAAAAATATTATGGCCATGTGACTGGTTTTCATGGCCATCTAACTGGTTTCAGGGCCATCTAACTGGTTTCACAGCCATTTAACTGGATTCATGGCCATCTAACTGGTTTCACAGCCATTTAACTGGATTCATGGCCGTTTGACTGGTTTCAGAGACATCTAACTGGATTCATGGTCATCTAACTGGTTTCAAAGCCGTGTAACTGGATTCATGGCCATGTAATTGGATTCATGGCCATGTAACTGGTTTCAGAGCCATCTAACTGGTTTCAGAGCTGTCTAAATGGATTCATGGCCATCTAGTTGGTTTTGTGGTCAATGCACTAAGCTGAATCAGCAAAACAGACTAGCTCAACCCAGAGTCCTGATCCCAGAAGGGAAGGGGGAACAGGAGGCTGAAGTGCTGGGAGCAGGAAGACAATAAAATTTGGGAAGGGTGATGTTTGGCTGTTGCTATTCTTAAACCCACCTGGGGTGTGTGCAGGGTCAGAAGGAAAGCAGCAGCACCCCTTGCTGAGTTGTAATAATTAATCATCTGCAGAAACTTGCCAGACACTGAGACTTTCTTAATAGTCAAATATTTTTTCTTTTAAAATGAGTACATTCCTTATTTCTGGGTAATGAAATTTGAGCACCAGTAAAACCACAAACTTTTCAAATTTATTTCCAGTATTTTAACAGTTCTGTATTTCAACACATCATGTTTATATGCTCTGGCTACACTTTTAAAAAGCAATTTAAAATGCAGTGGGACCAATTAAAAAGAAATAAAGATGGCATTTAACGACTCTAAGGAGATCAGTGCTTGTAAAGAGATTTACATTGGAGGCAATGCTATTCTGATGGAATAGTTTGGAAAACACTGCTCACTTCTGCTTTGCTCCTTCCATCCTAAGTTGTTTAAAAGATTGCCAGTAGTACCTGGGCTGATTTGTTCCCCTCTTACTTTTTTCCACAATTTTTTTTCCTAAGTCCTGGGCAATGTTTAAAACCAGCCGGGTGCTCATTGCTTTTGATGCCAGTGCCAGTTTTTCGTGCGTGGGAAGGATTTAAAAAATAGAGTTTGACTTCCTGTTGGGTTGGTTACAGTCAATTCCCTAAATGCAAAGGAAGCAGTTCAGCTTTGTTTTGCTGTTCTCCTGTTTGGTCTTGGTTGTGCTGGTGCAGCCCTGGCTGTTTACAAAGAGTTTGTAAGTATCTTCTGATACAGAGTTGGTGTTTTGTTGCTCTCCTTTCCATTCTCCTTCTCCAGGCCAGGCTGCCAAGCAGATGTTAAATCCAGCGTGGGGTTTCCAGGCTCTCTTCATTACTCAGAGTTGTGCTGAAGCCGGGGCAGAGTGGTCACGTTGGGGAGCAGATGGGGTGGCTGGAGTGGGAATCATCTATCTGGGAAACTCACTAGTGGAATAGAATAAATGAGGTTGGAAGGTGCCATCAGCGGGCCCAAACCTCTGTTCAAAGCAGGGCCAGCTTGGTAATTAAGTGATTAACTTTGCTTTCGGAGTTAGGATCTCATCTCTGGAGTGCACTGTCCTTAGGTGGCAGTGCAGTGACACAGGGCCCCAAGGAGGCACACTGTGACTGTTCCTACTCAGGGAATCATCCTGATACCTTCAGATGCTCAGGACAGGGAATACTCGGGGCTCCTGGGGTTCCCTTTAAGCGCAAGCAGCATAACATTATTCTTGCCAAGTGCAAGGAACTGCATCTTCTCTCTCCTTAGCTGTGGTTTCATCCTCCCCTCACTCGCAGACTGATCCTCTTGTATCCTCCTCCTCCTCCTCACATAAACAACAAAGGGGACAATGTGACCCTGTGAAAGACCCCCTATACTTGGGGGGCTAGGCTGGGGCCTGACCATGAGGAAGGTCAGTGCTTCTGCAAAAATTCCCCCCAGCCATTCATTTGGTCCAAGCCATCCCCAAACCGACCTCCTAGTATGTTTTCTTCCCAACTATCTAATCATTAACAAGCTGCTTAATGCACAAGAAAAGACCAATTAACCCTAAAGCATTTAGTGAACTACATGTAAATGAGTTGTAAAATGTTGCTGTAAACATTAAATGTTAGACAATTACATAAAACCAATAATTGCTAAAGTTGCATTTAGGAGCTTAAAAGAAAGAAAAAAAAAGCCTGCCTAAGTAGCCCTTCGGAGAACTCTGCTAATGGTTCTGTTTTTAACTGCAGCCATCCCGGTCTGGGTAAGTCCCAGCAGGCTAGGGCAGCTTAGATTCCGAGTGGTTTTAGTTGTGTAAGAAGAATAAAGGCATGGTAACCTTGTGCACCGTTGCAAACTGCAAGGAAAACCTCCAAAACCTGAAGTCTAGAAAGAAATGGTGGAAATATGGTAGAGCTTGAAGTGCCAAGTAATTCCGTGGATTAATTATCGTTTTCTTCCGATTCAGGCTGCAGGAAATATTCCAGACCTGACTAAAACCTTGGCTCTGGACAGGGTCTGGTGAGGTGTGAGCACAAAGGGCCCGGCCACTCCCTGCTGTTGGGTTCACTTCTATCTTCTGTTCTTTGTTCTGCTGATACCTGCCTCCTGCCATGTTAACCTTTGGAAAAGGCTAAGTGCCTGTGCACCCACCTGTGGGCTGGAGTTTCACACCAAGAGGTTGCTTTGCTTTTCTGCACAATTTTAATCCCCTTAATTGGCCATCTCACTCCAAGGTGGTCCAGGTCACCCACTGCTTCTCAAGCTTTTGCTGCTAATGGTCTTAAATAATTCATTTTTCTTGTATGCCTCACGTACTTATCCTCCAGTTTTTAGTGGAATCTTTCATTTCTGGTAGTTTTCCTTTGACCAGGGCTTGCGTCAGACCCAGATGTTCCTAAATGGTGCAGTGAAGTGTGGCTTTGCCTCCTTATTCTCTGTGTATTTGTGCTTTGCTGCTGCTTTAGAGCCTCTTTGGTGTTTTGGTAAGAGTATCTCCCTGTGGCTCGTGTTGCATTCCGTAAGGAGTCACCAAATATGTCTCTAGATACCAGATTTCTCATTTTTCAGTGAAAAAACAAGTTGGGTTTGTTTGAACTTGCTTTCCTCCTTCCTTAGTTTTGGCAGTAGCCTTTTCTGGAGTATATTGATCTTAATTACAGTGTATTCACTTAATGAAAGCCAATCTGTGCTTAATTTTCCTGGATAAATCCATTGGATAATGGTCTTTTATATTTCTTGAACACAGTTTTACTAGTATAGATCCTGGTCATGTTCCTTTCCTGAAAGTGGAAATGTTTTATGCTTATGTTTCCTTGATTGAATTACGGAAATTTGCTTAAAGCTGTAAAAGTACCTTTCAGCATGGATGAGACCCCAGCAAATCCACTGTTTTTTTCCACCATAATCATGTTCCCTGGAGTTTTGGTGCTTGTGTAGGAGGTGGAGGGGAGTCTGTGAAGCTCAGAGTTAAAAGGAGGCAGAAACTTGAACTTCTCTTGCTGTTGCAAGGGGAAACTGATGAAGAGCAGGAGCTGCCCAAATGTCACCAGGCTTTTGAGAACAAGTTGAATTGGGAGTTTCTGGGAAGCTGCTTGGAAGGAGTGTGCTGCTGGCAGCCTGGAGCCCTGCCGAGCCCAGAGTTAATGGTGGTTAATTTTTAAAGGCAGGGGCGAAACTGGTTATTGTGTCTTTGTCTCAATAGGGTCTTTCTGCTCCCGAATGCCATTGCAAGAGCCCTTTTCTGAGTTCCCTTGACTCGACCCAGAGAGCAAAAGAAAATGCCTTTAGAGAAGTGATTTATCCATGCAAAACTTTGCTTTGCCACGCTGCTAACTGGTGGGGACATTTCCATCGGGATGGTTGTAGCGTCTCCAGGGATGCCAAGTGAGGGAAGTGGTGTTTATCAGGCTTTAACATACAGAATGAATGCAGGAACCCAGAGAGGGGCAGGTCTGTAGGGATGGATCCACCTGATGGAGTTGGCTTTGCAGCAGCAGGGAAATGTGAGGAAAACCAGCACCTGGACGTGAGACCAACTGGTTTTGTAATCCCCCTGTCAGGCCAAATCTTAGTGCTGTCCTAGTCAATGGAAGCATTGTCTGGATTCTCAGGGTGGCTTTGCAGCTTTTTAGATAATCGGTTATGAACCGTTCTGAGCCAAAAGGGCAGTTTGTCACTGAACAAAGCTTTTCAGAAGATGGTGGAAAAATTGACAGGCCTTTTTCGAAGTATCTCAAGGGAGTTTGGCACCTTCCTCCTACTTCGAGTCAAGCTGAAGTGGCCTCCTGAGCTGTGGCTTCTGAGCTGGTTGGACCAGATGACCCTTGAGGTCTCTCCAGCCTGGTGTCCTACAGTTCTGTGATTCTGTGATTGTGCTTTTAGTGTGAAGGTAGGTGTAGGACTTAGGGGGAATGGCTCCCCACTGACAGAGGGCAGGGTTAGATGGGATATTGGGAAGAAATTCTTCCCTGTAAGGGTGGTGAGGCCCTGGCACAGGATGCCCAGAGAAGCTGTGGGTGCCCCATCCCTAGAAGGGTCCAAGGCCAGGTTGGAGGGGGCTTGGAGCAACCTGGGCTAGTGGAAGGTGTCCCTGCCTGTGACAGGGTATTGGAACAAGGTGATGTTTAAGTCTCTTCCAACCCAAACCAGTCTGGGATTCTCTAAAATACGTATTTACACCATGGCTTCCCTGTCCTATGTGGAGTTTGAGCAGAACAGGTGATCAGGAAGAAATAATAACGTGCAGAACCCCCCAACACGTGCGTTTAGCTCTCATGCACCAGTTGGTCTCTGCAAGGATGGTAAGGAATAATAATGCACATCTCTCTCTGTGCTCAGAATGGCTGAGGTGTTTGGCAACATGGAAAACAGAGGAACAGGATGAAAAGAGCTGAAAGCAGAAAGTGTGGATGCCAGAGACATTCAGTACTCCTTGAAAAACTGCCTGGCAACGGAGGAGGGCTCCACTGCAGCCAGAGACAGGGGATGAAGGGCTCGCCATGCAGGGGAAGTGTGGGAATAAATAGGGAAAATCCTCACCCACATGTGTGCAGTTTCCTCCCTCTGGGGGGTGGGTTCTGTCCTGCCAAGCCCCTGCTGAAGGAGGCTCACAGAAGTGCTGAAACAGTCAGGGCTGCTGTGGAGATTGATTGAACGGGACAAATAGGCAGTGATGAAACCCTGCTTGTGAGAAGAGCTTAATAGGCAGAAAATTGGCTATTGCAGCCGGAGGGCTGGTTGGGAAGCACAGAGAGGGAAGTTTCCTCTTGTCATTGTGTGGAAGCTTGAACTCAAGAGGAGAGCCCAGAGTTGTTATAACTGTGTCCTTAAAAGTGTCCCTGGACCCTCCCTGTTACCTAAACGAGGTAAATGAGCAGTGGTAGACTGAGTTCAGTTCGGCAGAAGGGCTTGTGGCTGATGGAGGGAAACGATGCTGCTTACAGGGACCACAGCACATCAAACCAGCTTTAAAACCATCTTTGGGGAGCAACATTGCAGTGTTGGAAAAGACAAGGATTTTGCTTTTTGTTCACCAGAGGAGCAGTTTTCCCTTGTGCTTATGATGAGCAGTTGCTTTGTGGCTACATAGTGCAGTGATACTGATGGAGGTATGGGAGGAGCTGTGTGATCATGGTGTGCTTGCAGTGTTTAAGGTACCAGAACAGGACCCAGCAGGATTCCAGAGAGCTGGACAGCACCAGTCTCTTCAGGAAGGAGATTGTGAAAGCCACGCTGCTTTTAAAAGGGAAACCAAGCAAAGCTGAAGAAGAAAAATGATGAGAATAAGGGAGTGATTTTTGAACTCAGTTCTGTGTGGCAGCCACTGCACTGCTATTTCACTGGGGACTTGACTGTTGCTCAGATCCAATGGAGGTGTGATGCCAGAGAGCATCCTGTGTCTGTGTGACAGCAGGAAATGTTCCAGGGCTCTGAAGAAAGCCAGGCTTTCTCTAGATGCTGCTCTTTCTTTATTAAAGCCTTCTTGGCAACTGCTTGGGAATAGCTCCTTAAAAATATGCTGCCGTAGCAGTTTGACACAACTGGAAGTAAGATGGCTGACCTCCAGGACTAGTCCAAAAATACCTTTGTTATCCATATTTTGCAATGAATTGCTCGTGGCATAGTTCATATAAGGGTTTATGACCGGTGTGATTTGTCACTATGGACTAGTTGGTTCCTACAAGTAAATGTCATAGGCTTTGCTGCCTTTAATGCAATTAAGAATAGCACTTGGAGAATCTAGTAAATTTTAACAATGTGATATAGAAAGACAAATTTCCCATTTTTCTATCACCTTGGGAGCTAGTCACTGTTGATTAGCATCTGTCTGTGGCACACCCACGGGGAATTGCATGGCCCACGTATGCCCAGTTCTGCACCCTTGGAATCAGGGGAGCCTGGCATTGATGGGTGCAGGCAAAGCCTCACGTTGTTAATGCATAAAATGCTTAGTTTGGCTCAACTGGCTAATTGTGTGTCTGTGGGAGGCTATCCGTTCCCATTTCCTTGGGGTTCTGCAGCTGCCTCTGCTTCTGGCAGGTTGTGTAGATATTACTGGTTTTGGCTGAAGCTGGGAAAAGCAGTCTTTAAAGGCAGAGTGTCCCTTGAGTGGAGCAGTGCTGGGAAAAGCTCATCATGGGACTTGGGGTATCGCACGTGGTGGTCTCTCCATCATTGCCATGTGGATGGAATTGGCAGGTTGTCTTCTTTTATAGGAATTGCCTTTTAGGATAAGGGTCACCAAATCTTCATGAGATATTGCTGGGTTTGTTTAGAAGTTTTCCAGCCTGATTGTCCACATTGCATCCTTAGATGAGTTAATGTGAAACATTTTTGGAAGAAGGGTCCTTTTTCTCTCCCTGCATCTCCAAGGAATGTTTTAATGAATTTTCTGTGGGCACAGCACCAAAGACCAAGGGAGCTGGGAATGCCCAGCAAGGCATTATGTAAATGCTACCGTTCTTCTGGCACTTGAGAGAGCACAGTATTAGTAAGAATTTGTCCAATACTGAAGATTTTTTGCAGATCAAACACTTAATATATGCCACATGCTGCAGAGGAGCTTACAGCAGAGTGTGTACAATCATGCAGTCCAATAGTCCAGCAAAAAATGGATTATTCCAGAGGCAGTCAGTGCTCAGTGCTGTTATGTCTGGGAAGGAGCACTGTCAAGAGATAGGGCAGATTGGCTCCAAGGTGGATCAAGCACCTTGAAAAGCATTCTCTGCACCGCCCAGTCATGCAAGAAGTGTCTTGGGGTGGGATCCAGGTAGTGTGGGGAGCATTCTCTCCCAGCTGCCAAGTCCTGCCTGTGGAAAGTCTAATCTGCCTCACAGCCAGGCCGTCCTGGCAAAGGCTCAAAAAGTAATCGTTCATAAGCAAAGACGCAAAACAAGCAAAAGAGAAATTCTCACGCTTGCTTAGAGTGATTAGCTGGGGAGCGGATCACCCCGGGGTGGGTCCGTGGGACCCTGGGAACAGCCGGTGCGCGGCCTTGGAGCAGCACTCCCCAAAGCAGGGGTCACGTGCAGGTCCCTGCGTGCTTGGCTTCTCCAGTGGCGCTCAGGGATGCTTGTGCTTGGTGGGGCACTTGGGGAGTCGGGAGATCAGGTCTCACCTGGGCTGTTCTGCAGAAACTGGTGTTATTTGGAGTGATCGTTCTCCCGTCTGTATAGGAAATAACAGTTCTTACCTGTGAAGGTGCAGGAATAGCATGGAGGGTCTGTGTGCTCCAGAAGTTCTGGACAGTGTTGCTGGTAAAGCGAGAGAGCATCCCTTGTCTTGCCCTGTAGCCTTGGCAGTGCGTACAGGAACTGGCAGAGAGGTCCCAGGGGGTGTTTTCAGCGACCCCTGGTATTAGGTGGGATTCTGTTCAGGTTTGTCTTTAAAGGAAGGTGGTGGGACTGTGGGCCATCAACGCCTCCCTGCTTGCCTTTAGCTGGTGTCTTGTGTTTTAATTGACCCACAATTAGAATTGGTATTGGTAATGAAGAATTTTAATCTGTTACAGGTGTCTACACAAGCGTGTCACTGCTGTGACTGCAGGTGGGTTTCACCTGAGTTTTGGCAGAGGGAGGGCAGCCCCAGGAAGGAGCGGCACTACGATCATGTCTTGTTTTAATAAGCCTGCCTGGAAAGCACATTTGACAAAGAGCTTCCTTGAGACTGGTTCCACATGCTCTGGGGAGGGATTCGCACCAGGTCTCTCAGGGATTATCTGTAGCTGCCGACGCACTTAGAAGTAACAGAGAACTTTGTGTCTGATGGTCCCTTTGGCATCGGATGGAGGAAGCAGTTGATGGAGGTGCAGGTCCCCAGGGTCTTCAGAAGTGTCCCTGATAACAGCCAGCTGAAAAAGCAGGACGAAAAGCATGTTGGCTGCATGGAGAGCAGGCTGTTTCACTTGTGCATCAGCACAGATACCCGTGTCCTCCATCCTGAGGCAGCATTATACACCCAGAGAGCTGGGCTGAAGCTGCCTTCCACCAGCCAGGCCCTTGGCACAGGAGCTGGAGGTGACTTTAGGATAGGGGACAATGCCCCAGAGCCCCCTGGCATTTCCATGTGCGGCTCTGCCGTCGCACCAGGCAGTGAGGGAGGGCTGCCACCAAAGCCATTGCTGGAGCGGGGCTGGGAAGCTCAGCCATGCCTGATTTGAGGTTGCTGTGCTAGAACATGTCTCTCCCTATTTCCAAACTCCTTGAGACTCCTCTCTCTTGATGGAGATTGATTTTTGCCTTTGGGAACCCGAGGGTATACATTGTGCTCAGAATTGGCCTGAGCTGAACTTGGAGAAAGTGCTGATGTGTTTGCTCTTGTGCAAGTTAGGATTTTATAAGCTGTCTCATGGACTGCGTGTGGCTGAATGGAACAGGAAAGGGAAGAGGGGGAAGCGAGAGACATCCCCCATGGACGGCATTGCCTCTGTATCCATGTTGTGTTGGAATCAACCCTCTGCAATTAATATCTTAACTCCTCTCCTATTGAGGGGAAAAAATATAACCGCAGCCATCTAAATTTGTGGATTAGCCTTTTCTCTGCTGCAAATGTCTGCTGACCATCAGGTTGTTGAATAAGACAGGAAGGAAAACAGTATTGCCCAGCCTGAGCTGTTCCCAGCCTCAGCAGTGCTGGTCTGAGCAGCTCCCGAGCTGGACGGCCAAGGTGGAAGCGAAGGTGACGACCAAGGCTGGGGCAGGCTGGCGAGGCAGTGCTCAAAGGTCGGGCAGGCAGAGGGCTGAGGGGTCACCCCCCAGGTTAATGACTCTCCAGCCCCTGAGCCCGCTGCTCAGCCGGCTGCACGCGGTGTTCGCTTGGAGATCGAGATGAAAATATGTTCTCCTCGCTAAAGAGAGCACATAAACAACCCATAAACGGCCCATTAACCCACAAAATTGCAATAAAGAACATGTGGTCAAGCGACCATCAGGGACCTGTGACCCAGCAAATGCCCTAATGGAGTTGTGAGCCTTATCATCAGCCCTAAGTGAGGGTAATGGGAAATTAGCAACAGGGGAATTTAGGGAGAGGAGGCAGGCAAGAAAGAAGGGGTGATGGGCGATGGGCACCCAGGTTCAGTGTGCAAAATGTTGTGGAATGATCATGTTATGGGTGGGAATATCAGGGGTAGAACTTACATATAGTAAAGCCACTTCAGAGTGACTCAAGAGACTTTTCCCATTGGCTCCAGTGGATGTCTCCAACATTTCAAGAAGCTCTGCAGTCCCTTCTCTTACAGCCTCTTCCAAGCAGCAGCCACTTCTGTGGTCCACCTTGCTTTTTGAAGCAATAAGATGGACATGCATTTTATTTGTTTACTAGCCGTGATACTCAAATTCTGTTTGAATATAAAAGTATACTGAGATTCATTAGTGCACATAAAGGGAGAGGACAATGGAACATGCATGATATGGATGGATAGTCTGGCATCTCGTTCCAGCCCCCTGCCATGGGCAGGGTCACCTTCCACTAGCCCAGGGTGCCCCAAGCCCCATTCAGCCTGGCCTTGGACCCTTCTAGGGGTGGGGCAGCCACAGCTTCTCTGGGCACCCTGTGCCAGGGCCTCACCACCCTTACAGGGAAGAATTTCTTCCCAATATCCCATCTAACCCTGCCCTCTGTCAGTGGGAAGCCATTTCCCCTTGTCCCATCACTCCAAGCCTTTGTCAGAAGTCCCTCTCCAGCTCTCCTGAAGCCTGCAGGTAGTTGAATGCCTTGTGATGGGGTGGCTGCTGTAGCAGTGGGACAAGGTCCTTGGCTCCCTGGAGATTCCAAGGGCATTTATGATTGCAAATACACTTTCAGTCAAAAAGAAATCTATTACTGAAGCATCATCACTTTTAACTAATTTAGGAAGAAAGTGATGAAAGTTTATTTAATGAAAAGCAAAAGGAGTAAAGGGCATGTTTTTTACTGTTTTTTTTTCCCATTGCAAATTGAGAGTCTGATTACCCTGGAAAAATCAATGTAGTTGGACACTTGGTGTAATTAATTATTTTGCAAGAGACAGCCAGCTGATCTTTTGAAAAGAAAGGAGTTTTTAGCAGAACTGTTCAAAGTTCATAGTCTGCTGTGTATCTCTGATGCTGATAAACATCCAGCAGAAAGGATGCCTGTCTTAAAATTTCACATGGTCACACCTTTGTTTTAAGGTGACAGGCTCAGAAAAAGGCTGTAGACCCCAAGGAGCCCTCCAGCAAGGTGACTCTGCTGGTGTGGGCTCTAGTTACGCTTAGGAGATACCCTTGGGTCTTGGGATGGGGACAGTGATCTTCTTGGGTTTGAATTCTGAATCCTTTACCAGGAAAGGGTTTATGTCCTTTTTCTCAAGCTTGTAATGCAAACAGACTTTGCTTGTGCTGTGTGTTGAACATAGTTCTTTTGCCTAAACAGGCAGTCTTTTCCGACTGGGACCAGTTGTTTTTTTTCAGTGCACTGGTGCCTGACTAAATGCATTGGGTTGCATTCTTCATGTATAGACGAGACAACCCTTCTGTTAAGTATTCCTGTGTTTTCCAGTGGTGGGCTGGGGAGGTTCCAGCCTGCCTTGCAGGCCAATGGCAGCCCAAACCTGGCTGGCACGGAGGGAGGGGAAAGCCAGCAGTGGGATGCTGTGCCAGCAAGCCCCCAATTGGTTTGGCTGGGACTGGTTTTAGGTCATATAAAAAAGGGGGTGAAGGATCCGGGCTGCTCAGAGAGCAGCAGGTCCTCGGGCAGCGCCACAGAGCACATTGTTTCTGAGCTCCATAGTGCTTTTTTTCACAAGGACTGCAAACTGCTGTAACGTAGTTAAGGTCTGTAGGAAGAGACAAGTTTTGCTGAACTTTACTCCCAGCTTGAACTTGTAAGAAGTTCAGTGAGAGGCAAGGAAGGGGAGAGAGGGAGGTAGAGGCACCCTCGCTCCCGCCCCTGCGTCCGCAGTGCCGAGGATGTCAGATGGCAAAGGCAGCCTGGAGAAACAGCTGAACGGCCTTGGGGAGCAGGGCAAGGAGAGGAGCCACACGGCCCTGGTGGTCTCACAGGCCGTTAACCGCAGTATTTTCACCTCTGCAGTCTCCCCCGCCGCCGAGCGCATCCGCTTCATCCTCGGAGAGGAAGATGACAGCCCCGCGCCCCCGCAGCTCTTCACCGAGCTGGACGAGCTTCTGGCTGTCGATGGACAGGAGATGGAGTGGAAGGAGACTGCAAGGTGGGTTGGTTTTCCTTTAACCTGCGAGGGAAGGGCACCCAGAAGCGCTCCCATGGGAAATCGCTGTTTGGGCGTTCCATTGGGTGATACCTGTGCTGCAGGATCGCATGGGGAAGCCACAGAAAGGAGCCTGTATAGATCAAATTACCATTCTTCGATAAATGCGAGAATTTTAGGGTTTGTTTAAATGTTCCAAAAGAAAAACTAGGAAAGCAAGAGAGTGCCAGATTGATTGGAATAGTTTGCCTGTGGATGGAAAAGTATGGCCTCAACAGTGCTTTGCAAAGGGGGACATACCTCAGCTGGAATTGCCAGAAGTTGCTGGCTGAGTCAAAACCGCTTCAGCGCTAATTGCCCCAAAGTAACTTTTGAGCCTGGTCCTGCCTCATGCCACAGGCTGGGAAATTTAGCTGTCCCTGTCCTAGTGAGTTACTGATGGAATTAATTTTAAATAGGAAAAAAAGCTTAAGGGTATTTTTCTTGTGAAGACATTATTCAAGGTGCATGTTAAATGCTGGATGGTGTTCCTTGCTTTGTGTTCCTTGGTTGGGCTCTTTGATGCTGCTGTTAGTTTGGTTGAAAAACCATGACAAAAAAGCTGGGGTGTTTTTGGGGTCTGGCTGCTACAAGTTACATGTAGTTTATGTCTGAACACCACTGACCTATTCCCAATTGTCCTCACTGAGCCTGGGGGGTTTTCCTTTTCCTTTATGGCAGCTGGGCTAAGCTCTTTCCCCACCTCCCCCTCTTAAGGGCACTGTCCATAGTCAGAGTTAGCCCCTTAATCTTCTTTACCTGGGATTTAATGAACTGCTCCACCACCTTCCTACCCTTTTACCTCTTATCTTGTTTTATTTTTGCTTCTTAGTTGCTTGGGGAACTTCATGACTTTTCACCTTTTACTCTCTTACTTCTGACTTGTTGCTCATCCTTTTCTCCCTTTATTGCTCTTCTTTCCTCTTATCATGAATTCAGCACTTCCTGATTTAGATGTTTTTACACGTCTTTGGTAGGAGTGCTGCATTGAGCTGCGTGTTGGGGTTCTCTCTGGGGTTCTTCTCCCAGGTAGTAAACTACAGGATGAGGGGAAACAGCTGCAATTTGTGACAGGGGACATTTAGGTCGGATAATAGGAACAATTGCTTCACCCATAGGGTTGCCTGCCCAGGGCAATGGTGGAGTCCTTATCTCTTGTAGGATTTAACAAACGTGTAGACGTGATGCTTAGGCACATGTGTTGGTGGTGGCCTTGGCTTTACTGGATTAATGTTTGGGTTGGATGATCTTAGAGGACTTTGCCAACCTGAATGGATCCATAATTCTCTGTATAAATGACACAGAATGTAATGTAGCACCCTGTTGAGGTGCTGTTTAATTTCTAAATCAGCCCAGCCTCCTGCCTTTGACCTTACAAAGTGTCTGATTGTTCAGGATTTTTCAGTACATTCTTGAAATAACTTAATCTTGCACCATAGTCCCTCCCGAGAGCTCCTGAGCATCTCCCAGTGCATCCAGAGCTGCCTGGTGCTTTGCTTCAGTGGGCACAGGCTCTGCCAGCTGTATTGGGGTTGTTTTACATCTGCTGCTGCAGAGCAGCTTCCCCACAACTGGGAATTTTCATGAGCAGGTACTGAACACAAAAAAAAGTGCAGGGCTGTGCGGGTGGAGGAGAGAGGAGAGGACAGAAGAGACCTTGTGGGGTTGATGCTTCCCCTGGCCCCAGTGTGGAACTGCACAGCTCCCAGCTGAGGAGAGCAATGCTGCCTGCATGCTGGTGCAGGGCTAAAGGCTGCACTCGTATTTGAGAGAACAAACAATCAAATTACCTTCCTCCTCTCCCTCCTGCTCTGTTCTGACATCTGCACATTCCTTCTGTCTGCTGCACCTCACTGCCAACAGCCCTGTGAAAGCTGTGTTGATGTTATCAGGTATGAAAGGGTGGAGGATAAAAGTATAATTCCTGACACAGCTTATATAACAAAATGATCATAATAGTTTAAAAACCCCATATGCACCATCCCACAGTCCAACACCGTCATTCCTTTTCTCTGGAATCCCATCACCTTCCTGCCATCCCCCTGCCTTATAGGGTGACAGTCCCCACACTATGGCGGACAAGCATTGGTCCCCAAAGTACTTCACTGAGCCTCACAACAGGCTGGGGGCCTCCAGCTGCTGCAGGTCTTTTCCTTTTTTGTTTCACTTGGTGACCTATGACCACCTCTGGAATGCATTCCCATGTTAATGCAGCCTGGCTCGTGGAAGGTGCCCCTTGCCCATGGCAGCAGTTTGGAACTAGGTGAGCTTTGAGGTCCCTCCCAACCCACACCACTTTCTGATTGTGTGAATAGAGTAGGCATTTGTTCACCCAGGCCTGCAAGTTAATGTTTGGTTTATTGTGTTGGGATTGTGGACTGTAGTGAGAAAAGTAAACAAAAAGCAAATATTGATACTTGTGAGTAATCACTTTCCCTGGGAGGACAAACATTGGTAATTTGCAACCTTCCTGCTGTTACAGGGTAAATGTGATGTGGTCCCACATCACACAAAGCCCCTGAAGTGCACAGATTTGCATCCACCCAGGTCCCTCAAGTGTCCTAGGAAACAGTTTTTGTGAACTAAAAGGACCTTATTAATTGGAGATGAAAATCAGTCTTTTAGCTTGAGTTAAAAAGCAGCTTTAAAAAAACAAAGTCTCGAAAAGAGATTATTGCAGTTGTGAGGCATAATTGATTAATCCTCAAGTAATACATTTTTAAGGATTAAAGATAATTTTGCTTGCTGTTAATAATATTCTTTTGAACAAATTTATGAGCTTCCTTACCTTATGTGTATGGGATTTTTTTCTTAATAATCCCTTTATATTAGTCACTGGAATTTTCATTTTCCACATATATTAAAATGGTGTCTTACTCAAGGGGGGATTAAAAAGCATTTGTGCTTTGCTATTAGGGCATACTGAAGCACCTTTTCCTGCAGCCCCGTTTGCAGCCAAGCCATTGCTGGGTGCTGTGGTAAGGAAGGGGAGGGCCAGGGAGCTCCCCAGGCGGAGCAGGAGCCGTGTGCTCCATCCCAGCGCCAATCCGGGCCGGGCGCAGCCGAGCCAAGGGCAGGGTCAAGGCTGCAGGGGGAGCTGGGCGTGGGCTGCAGCCCAGGGCCTGGGAGCCTCCTGCTTCCCCGCTGCTGGGATGTAGTTTTAGGGATGTTAGGAGTGTTTTGCACAACCAGGATTTACCCTTTGCTCTCGCCTTCCATTACAGATAAGTTTTCTGGATTTTTCAGACCTGCTTGGTTAAATCATTAAACAGCAGCTGGAGGGAAAGAATGAGCTCCTTAATTTGTGCCTTCTCCTTTGGTGGCTCAGTTGTTCTCTAAGAGCACCTTCAGACATGGCTGGGATGTGCTCCTCTTTTCCCCCCTTTGTCAGCCTGTGGGCATGGGACAGCAGTGTTCCATGCTACCTTCATTTTAGCAGATTCCAGATTTCATTGCCTGAATTTGAATCACAGAATCATTTAGTTTTGAGCAGCCCTCTGAGATGATAGAGTCCAACCATTAAACCAGAACTGCCAAGATAGTGAGTGACTGGTTGGCTTATTTCCAGAAATGCTGATTTATTTCCCTGCAAGGAGGCAGTAGCCTTCACCCCATCTCATTGCTGTGGCCTGTTGCAGGTGGATCAAGTTCGAGGAGAAGGTAGAGCAAGGTGGGGAGCGATGGAGCAAACCACACGTGGCCACCTTGTCCCTGCACAGCCTGTTCGAGCTGAGGACGTGCATAGAGAAGGGCTCCATCATGCTGGACATGGAGGCCTCTTCCCTCCCACAGGTGGTGGGTAAGTACACCTGACTTGGCTCTTTCCCTCACTGCTTCCCCACAAATTTTCATTAACCCTGGTTTGATGGATGGTTTTAATGAAAAAGCGCTACTTTTCCAATAAAGAGGGAAGAAAAAAGAAAAAACAAGGAATAAGAGGGGAAAACTACAAAGTACCTGGAAGAGGATAACAGATGGATGAACAGAGTCCGTCTCAGTGCAGGAAGAATAGTAAAAGACATCAATTTAATTTATGTTCACATGTGAAAGGGCCAACTCTCTGGGGGCAGAGATACCCATCAGGTACCATGCCTGCAGAACAACTTGGGCCAGGAACTGCTCATGGGTGAGGTGTTCAGCTGCCCACTGAAGGCAGGTGGGGCTGTGTTTAGGATGGGATACCCCCCACCCCCAGCAAGGGAGAGGGGAGAGCACCCCCAGCACCAGCTGGTGCTCTGCTCTGCAGAATGGGAGGGCAGGTTTTGCCTGGTCAAATTAGCTGTGGCCTGGAGTGACGCTCAGTGACATGCTGAGAGCCAGATCATGTTGCCTGTGGCATATGAGAACTTAGAGAAAATAAATTTTCCAAGTGAGCCATCCAGTGGAGGGACATTTCACCAAAATGCTGAGTTTAAGAGCCATTACATGAAGAGATCTAAAAGATGAAAATTAAATACCTCCTCCACCAAAACTCAGTGGTTTGAATGATTGCCTCAGGAAGTAAGGTCAAAATTAAACTGTCATGGAATTCTCCCATACACTGTATCGTAAGACTTGGAATTACAGCTGCTTCTAGTGGTAAATACAGTTTTGAACTTAGTTTTGCAAGTGCTTATGGTGACATTTATCTTCCTTTGCTTTTATCTCTGTGTATCCAAATGCACAGCTTTGCAAAGTTTTAACAAAATAAACCCCCCAAGAACCTCTCAAGTTTTCTGCTGAAGGTGAACCTGCTTCAGAAGCTGATGTTCATGATCCGAAACCTTAAACCCTCAAACATTAAATTTTCTTTTGAAGTCCCTTCGAGATGTCACCTTCAATCTCCTTCTTCAACACCCAAATTAAATCTAATTCCTAGGCAATTAAATTACCCATCGGTGGCTGCTGTTGCTGTGACACTGTGACACTGTCCTGAGCAGGGTGTTTTTGCTGGTCCAGACCGTTAATCAGACAGGTAGGGATATCCAGGACTGGATGTCCAGGATGATTTAATCATGATCACTTGGCTGGTGTCTGGTAGTGACACACAGGAAAGGAAAACTCCAAAGAAAAACTCTCTTTGTTGATTGTGTTTTGTCAGCATCAGGGAATGGAAGTGCCAGACAGAGAAGAATAAACTTGAATGAAGGTTCTGAAGGAAATACTCCAAAAATCACTAACCAAAACCATGAGCAAGAAAAGCTTGCATTAAGATAACACTTAACAAAGGTCAGCCTTTTGCCAAACATGTTGTGTGAGGGTACCTATGTGCATATACCTGCCCTGTCTTAATTTGAGAGGAAGAACTAGGCCCTTCCTTAAGGATTTGAAGAGGCATTTGTTCTTTGGCAGCACGTAGAGGATGACTTTCTGACTCACTGAGTTAGCAAATGTGATGCATGTCCTGCCTCCCCCTTGCCATAACTTTTATTATTAGCGCAAATAAAAGTTACCAGCAGACAAATAGGAGCTGCCACTTGCCCCCAGGGGACAGCACATGAACTCAAGTCATCAAGGGAACAACTTCATGTGAGTTTTACTGCACAGGGGAAAATCTTTGTAAGTCTGGCCCCTTTTTTGCCTTTTTCCTCTGGGATGAAGGAGGAGAAAGGAGGGAATCGATGGGAAGTGAGCAGGCATTGAGGACGCTGGGGGCCTTTTCTCCTGGTGACTCCATGAAAAGTAAAGCCATGTAATACATCCTGTGGTAACTGGAGCAAGTTCTGCCATTTGTAGTTGCTGTCACTTCAGTCCTGCAAGTGAATGATTTAATTAGTGGCCCATCTCCAGGACTTCTTCCTATCTTTAGATTAGGTTTTACAGGGGGCCTGCAGGGTAAACTCAGGCCTTGTTGAATCTCTTAGAATTTTTTCCATGTGCTTTTTTGGGAGCATCATGGAACTTGCAAAAAAGTTATAGTATCTTCACGAAAATCCAGGCTCAGAGGGGATTCCATTTCTGAGCTAAGAACTGTCTTACCCTGGTCTTTGGAATAGGCTCTGTGTCATGCAGGAAATAGCAGAAGGCAAACTCAGTGCAATTGCTGCGTGTTAGTGGCTCATGCTGAATGGAAATGCTTATGTTCTCTTTCAAGGGGAGTGTTTGAAAGAGATTTTCATACAAATAAAACCTGGCTTTGAGATGGTAAGAAAGCTTTCAGAAAGGCAGGGTGCAAATGCCTCCGACCCCTCTCACTCTGCTCTCCCTGGAAGCAGTTTTGAGCTCTGTGGTTAATTTTGCTCTCCCCTCCCTGCCCCTCCCTGTGTCTGCCACAGAGATGATCGTTGACAATCAGATCGAGACGGGGCTGTTGAAATCGGAACTGAAGGACAAGGTCACCTACACCCTGCTCAGGAAGCATCGGCACCAGACCAAGAAATCCAACCTGCGCTCGCTGGCTGACATTGGAAAGACCGTCTCCAGTGCAAGTAGGATGTTTTCCAACCCCGATAATGGTAATGCAGAGGCTACCTGGCTATAGCCTTCTCTGTCACAGCAGCCTGCCCCAACTAACTGCGTGCCCTGCCACTGCTTTCCTAACCCCGTGGGAGCAGCGAGGCCGTGCTGATGGCACAGCAGCGAGGGCTCTGCTTCGCCCGTGGCACGGCGCTCTAACCACGTCTTCACTGGACTGGCAGGGACTCCAGGGACAGGCAGGGGTTGCTCCTGCAGCCAGCGTCTAGGAGATGGTTTAGGAGCAACGATAGGAAAGAGAGATTCGCCAAAACTTTGGTGGGGCCTGAACCTTGAATGGCTGATCACCTGAAATATTTGGACAGAGAGGAAGATTCCATGCACATTCCATGTCTGTAACAGACAGTGTGGGTGGCACTGTTAATCAAAAGTGACCTGGCGGTAACATCTAGCTTGCATTTTATTGCCATACAATCACTGTCCAGTGGGGTAAAGCTGATTTCCATCTTGCTTTATTAATCCTAAAATAGTTTTGTGGTGTGTGTTGTGAATATGTCTCTTCTTCTCTCTAAAAAGGGTGTAGTAGGTAGTGCCGTGTTGGTAGTGGTGGCCCTAAATGTGTGTGTGTGTGTGTGCAGACAGCTACGGAGGCCTGGGCACTAACTCAGTGCTTGCCCCTGGGTGGAGATTTGGGGTCTCTTGCTCATGGTAATAAAAAGGGGGAATTTTAAGCCTCTTGTCATGCTTTGGAGTTCTCTCAGCTGTCTCCTGTGGCAGTCTGGAAATTGGGCTAATAGTTGTCATTTTAAAGTATCCAGAAATAAAAGCAAGTGAAGAAATTATTTTCTTCGTGCTCCACCAAAGGCCTCTTAGCTTGCTGTGTTTGGCTTCTAAAACCCAGCCTAACATTTGTGCCTAACCTATCCTCACACTTTGTTAGTGTTTCCTACCTTGGCTCACCCTTTGATTTTGCAGCAGGAGTGTGTGTGTGTGGAGACTGTTTCTTGCTCCAGGTGATGCCTCTTGTCCTAGTGCCTTGATAAGGTGGTGATGGAGCGAGTAGCACAAGGGGCAGTAATGTGAACTGAGGGAGCATTCTCGGTGCATATCCCTGCAGGAGTCTGATGGAGCAGAGAGGCACTGGGCTCTAGGGAGAGCCCAGGGAGGGAATTACAGCTTTAGGGCAGGGACTCAGTCTGGCCAGGTGAGTCCTATAGCTGGAAGAGCCATGGGCAGGGACTCCTTCTGCTTGACCACATTGCTACAAGTCCCAGCCAGCCTGGCCTTCTGGATGTCTTCCCATGGTGTGCTCCCCACGGTTTGGATGAAAGGCATCTGCTTTCTGTTACCACCTCAGTGACTGTGACCCTTTCTGGACCTTTGGTGGCCAGGTGTGCTGTGAGGAGCAGAATCCTGGCCTGTGGCCCTGGTGTTGTGGGAGGCTGACCACCAGACAGACACATCTTCAGCTGCTGGTGCTCGAGCATTTCAGTCGCCTCTGTAGGGGATGCCCTCAGTCCTCAGCTGCAAACCCCTTCTCCTGCACGTAGGCAGAGCTTATCCCAGGAAGAGTGATGCTGACAAAGGGCATTCCTCACATTCTCACTTAGCCCCTGCTCATTTTTCATGGCTAAAGGCCTTCTTTACTTGGATTTTAAGTGATTTCAATTTCATTCATTTCTTTTTCTTGTTTGAATGGGCTCTGCAGGTCCTGGCTCAGTTGGACTGATTCTCCAGGAATTCTTTCCTGGTCTGGCCATCAGCCACAGCTTTCATGTTGTTCTGTCTCTGTTCTCCCACCTGGGATATTTTTGTGCTCTGAGGATGTATAACACACTGTTCCATGACAGTCTAAGTGCATTGAGACTTTAGGAGGGCGAGGCTGACATAAGGGGGAAGTACCTCATGAATAGTCATTACTGTTATTTATTATTTACATTTTAATGAAAGAGTAACTACAGAACTTATTTGATCAGGATATACAATGAGTGGATTCAATGAGTGTCTCACATGTCCTTTAGATAGATAAAAATTTTATGAGGCAAACAGGAGTGCAGCTGTCTGTTAGCATAGCTAATCACCATGATGAGTGTGCCGCCAGCCCCAAGCTCTCCTAAATTTCCCAAGAGTTTCTTCCCAGCTAGGTGTTTGTTTTCATTTCAGTATCAGTGGAACTTCCATCCAATATTGATGCTGCCACCAGGTCTGAGCATCTGCCTGCCCTCTGCACAACAGCTTTATAGGCTGATGTAGCTCCCTCCTGCTTGACTGGCTCAGCAGGGACACCTTCTGCAAGCCAGCCAACCTTCCCTTGAACACTTCCAGGTGTGGGATCTGTTTGCTACATCTGAAATTTGGAAATATACTCTGGGCCGTGGCTCAAAAAAATCCTGAGGTGCCTCTATCTCACTTGGTTCAGAGCACTTAAATAAGTGAAGTGTTAGGGCCTCCAAAATGTTCTTATTCTTGACTTCTGAGATCTATGAGCCCCATGCAGTTATCCCAGATGCCTCTAGAAATTCAGGGACCTAAGAAAGAATGATGTACTGCCCACCTCCCTACCATAACTGATCTTGGAGCATCTCGATCCTTTCCCAACCCTCCCTAGGGATGGGAGGGTCTCTGTGGTCCCTGGGAGTGAGTCATCCTCAGCCCCCATCTTTCATGTCACTGCTCTGTTTGAGGGTAAGGCAGTGATCAGATGGGCAGAGAGCAAAGGTGTGCTCTGACATCGCTGCATCATGAAGGTTGACATGGGTCATGCTGCAGCAGGATGTTTTGTCAGGAATCCCTTTGCTCTGGGAAAGGAATTGGGCAAAAGAGGGTAGTTCCTTGTGTGCTGTGGATGGAGGAGGATAAATCACAACGTTCCTTTGCTGTCTGTTCAGTAGGAAAAAGATAACTGCCAAAATTCTGGGCCATGCAAGGCTGGACTATGCAATCCCTCCATGTTACCTTGTGAAGACACAAGGTAACTCACTTCCATTGAGCTGTATGAAGTGTTCAGCAAGGATATTTCCGTGTTACATGTCAATTGGACTCCTGCAGGGGTTTTTGTTGGGATTTTGACAGGTTTTTGTGTGTGTCTGGTTTTGTTGAGTGGCTTTTGAAGTGTTCTTTTTATCCCTTCCTGTCGCAGCCCTTGTCCTGCACCCCTGGAGCAATAACACCTGGGCTAGCAGCTCTCCAGCTGGCATACCTTTGGGTTTGCCATGGTATAACATGGGATCTGTGGTCCCCATCCCTTCTGCAGGTGCCTGATCAATATTTACCAGCCCTCTGTGATGATATTTGCTATCCATTTTTTCTTTCAGAGCTTTGTGCCTGCCAGTGTTCTGTATAATTTAACACCTGTGGGAGCCTTTGGCAAGTGAGAAATGATCAAATGCTGCTAAACCCAAGCTGGCAGAGCCTGTAGAAAACTGCGATGTGTTTAACTGTGTGTGTTTAACCACCATAAATAATGGCACGGTCCCATCACCGTGTGGGTGGTGCCTAAACACCTCCTGAGCACTGTTTGTTCACACTGTGCTGGCAGCATGGTTTGGAAACAGTTGAGTGGGAGTAGCAGGCTGTTGGCAAGGTGTCAGCTGAGGCACAGACAGGAGGGTACCTGGCTGTGGGGGAGAAAGGTTTTATTCTACTTTAGAATCCTGGAAGAGTTTTGGTTGGAAGGGAGCTGGAAAGACCATCTTGTTCCAGCCTCCTGCCAGTGGAAGGGACACCTTCCAGTAGCTCAGGTTACTCCAAGCCCTGTCCCTTGGACACTTCCAGGGATGGGGCAGCCATGGCTCCTCTGGTTCAGCATTAATCAGTTCAGTGCTTTTCACATGAACTGTGACCTCAGTGCCTTAATAGCTGAACAGTGGAATCAGCTGAACAATACCAGCGCAGAGGAGAGCAGTTGAAATCAGAAATGAGGTGGTGTCCAAGAAATGCTTGGAAAACCCCTATCAATATATCTATTGGCATCATTGGAAGCATTGCAGACTAAGGTGAGCATTTCCGAGTCTGGATTGGTGTGCCTGAGGATGTACAGATGGGGTCAGGATGCTCAAAGGTGGCTCCTGGCATATGACCTGATCTTTATTTTCAAAAACCTGTTGTTATTGATGGCGCTGCAGCTTGGAACTGCTCAGTGCCACCAGCACTGCAGCTGCTCACTCACTTCCTCAAGCTCTGCTTCAAAGATGCCTGAATTTCAGACACCAGGGATGGAAAGCTGTGTCCAGCCCTGCCAAGTGAATGCTGCAAGGTGGAGCCGCAGAGGAGATGTCAGGATCTAACTGCTGGGCTTTGGTGTCCGCACTGTGCAGCTCAAACCTTCTCTCCTGCCTGGCTTCCCTGTACCACTGCTTGAACCTTTCTTTCTGGCATAATTTTATTTTCTTCTCTTTTAACTTTTCCCCTTTGCTCTCTTCGTGCTCTTTGCTGCTGCTCCTGTCTCCTGCTTGCCCGGCACAAGCACGCAGCCCGCTCGAGAGCTCCGTGCCCTGCCTGGCCACCCGCACGTTGGACGATGAACTGGGAGTGCAGCGCAGCCCCAGCGTGGGATGGCTCAGTAAGTGCTGGGCAGGGCTCGGGGCGGGCACCCCGGGAGCCAGGAGAGGAAGAGGAGCTGGCAAGTCCCACCAGCCGGGCCCTAACGCTTGCTGCTGCATTAACGAGGGAGTTCCATGGGGAGTGGTGCTGCTCTGGCTGTTCCTTTTGTCCCCACTGTCCCCTCCACTGCTCTGTTTCATTCTGTTTTCTTCCTCCTTCATCTGGGAATGAAGCAGGTAGGTCAGGCCATTCTCCCCTTCCAGGGGTAATCTAAGTGGGCTGCTGGCACTTGTTTTTATCTCTTGAAGTATCCTTTGGCTGTTATAGGGGCTTAAATATTTTAACTGTCATATGAATTATCCTCAGAAATGGTCTGCCAGCTTGATCTCTCTGGGGTGAGCCAGACAGGTCTCTGGCACCACTCCTGTCTGATCCCCTGTGTCAGACATGACTCGCAGGAGCCTTCCCAGAGGAGCTCCTCCCAGAATACACAGCTTATGGCACTGGTGGTGTAGTTTGAGGCTCCTGGGCCTGAAGTATTTGAGTTTCTAGACTCAGTTTCTTCGTGATGTTTTGGTTCAGGAAGACCTGGTTCTCACAGGCTTGACATAAACATTGCAAGTGTTACTGTAACAAGAGTGATGTTTATGTCAAGTCGGTGAGAACCAGGTCTTCCTGAAGCAAAACATCACGAAGAAACTGAGTGTAGAAACTCAAAAACTTCAAGCCCAAGAGCCTCAGACTACACTGGTGGCACAGAGGTGTTCTTTGGTGGCCACAGCAAGCAACTGAAGTCTGAATTCCAGGGTATCCCCCTTGACAGATTACTATGGAGCTGATTCATAGGATGAGATAATAGCACAGAGGGGTTTGGACTGCCTACTATACTTCCTTATGAGTCCTTGGCTGAGCATGGCTGTGGACAGGCTCATGTCACTTTTGCCAGAGAGACAGGAGTGGGAATTGGGCCTGGATCAGGAAATTACCCTTCCTTAGCAAGCACCATAAGGGGGAGTGTCGTGTGCCAGAAGTCCTCTACAGTGGTCTCAGCAGCTGAAACTTCAAACTCCACATTTGTTTGGAGCTTCTCTGAGTTTGTGTGGCTATGTGGACCCTATTAGGAAAAGGCTTGGAGCTGCTCTGAGTTTGTGTGGCTATGTTGACCCCCCTAGGAGAAGGAAGCTGGTAGCAAGGGGAGAGAAAGGCACAAGGAGCTTCCTCTTTAGAGAAGGGACATTATATCCCAGGGAACCGTCAGCTTGGAATCTAATAAACCAAGCAGACAAGTGATGTAATCTGGAAAAAATAGCAGCTAAGTGGGGTCTGAAATAACAGCAGGAGTTGAAGCTGGGGATTTCCCTTTGTAATACATGATTTGTCTGACTCTGCTTGCCTTTGGTTGTGCTGATGTTGTTGGACATGGCAATAAAACACAGCAGGTACAGCTGCTTTGAATCTATCGTATGTTGTAAAGAAAGCCCAGCTGTAGGGAGTCAAGAGATGTTTATTCCCACTCCTTTATTTGCTCCTGATGCTGATTTGTTATTGAGCTTGTTTGTGCTGGGAGCTGAGGAATACTGAGAACTTGGACATTCCTTTTAATAATATCAAATAAATATTGCCTCAAAATGCAGCCTCAGTTGGGAGATGGCCTCCTTGCTATTTTTTTCTTTAAATATTTACCCTCTTTTCAATGAAGTTTGTGGTCAGAAACTCTGGGATAAAAGCTCCTGGTGCTGTTTCACCTTCCTGCAAACATAAAGGGAAAGGATGGGACATTTCAGGATAATTTATAACAATTCATACTGAGTGCTGTGTCTTCCGCTCCTGTATCCATCCCCCAAGCCTTTGTTTACTACTGGTTTGTTGTTTGTTTGTGTTTTGGTTTGTTTTACATTTAATTATTCAGCTGTGTCTCTGGAGAGTTTCTTCACCTCTCTGGAGAATCTGGTGTCAGGAATTGGTGACACTTGGCCCATCAGTGTGGCACACACATTGTTTTAATCAGTGAGATGCTTGAGGTTCAGGAGCTTAGGTAATGAGCTTACTTGAAGGAAGGGAGGCGTTCTCTGGGGCTTTCTCAAAGGACCAGGAGCTGCCACCCTCCCTCTCTGCCTGCACCGTGTGCAGTGTCTGGGATGCTAAGGAGGGCAGATGGCAGCACATGGGAGAGCTGAGGCCAGGGCTTTGCACCCTGGCAGGTCCCAGCCCTGTGGAGGGATGGGTTTGTGGTGGGCCCTGGGTGACCTGGCCAGCAGTGTGGTGCTGCTTCGTTTTTCTCCCACAGGCAGGAATTATGGAAACAGTCCTTGGACTCTTTTGCTGTCCTGGGAGTCACTGGACTGCTATGGGTCAGAGGTGATGAAGCATTAGCATCTTAAATCCCTCCTGTGCCACATCAGGTGACAGAAAGGAGCTTGTCAGGGTCTGGAATTCCCCACATCAGCCTCCCAAGGAAAGGTGTTGCTGTAGCCTGGGCCTCTGTATTCTGACTGGGTCCAAGCAGGTGCTTTAACTGGTGTGGACGTTGTTCTTTCAGGCAGCCCAGCCATGGCTCACCGGAACCTGACTTCCACCAGCCTCAACGACATCTCGGACAAGCCTGAGAAGGATCAGGTAAGCTCCAGGTCTGGCCTTCTCTCAGGGATGTGTTTGGAGAGGAGCTGCATGTTGGGAAAAGGGCTCCTCTGTACCTTAGCCCTGAAAAAGGAGTGAGTATTTTTGAGTCCTGTGACTAGTTCCTCCACTCTTTAAACGCCAGCCCATAGAAACAGCAGGTTAATCTCTTACAAGGTCTGAAGCAAGTGACACCACATCAATGACATCTTGCTGGTCCCCAGGAGAAAGGAGGGAAAATACCCAGGCAGTGATGGATTTTGGATTCTCTTCCTGCTGAGGAGCATATAGGGGAAAGTGTCCCTGCTGCAGCAGTTGGTGGAACAAAGGTGCCACCTTCCCCTGCATGTCCCAGCAGGAAGATGGCTGTGCTGACAGGTGATGTGGGGGAGCAGCTCCAAAATGCCGTCAGTAATTGAGTTAAAACTGGCCTCTAGTGACAAATCTCCATGGACCTGACCTCTTTCTTAGACTTGGGTAATATTTGTGGTATGGCATACGGACTGTCTTTGTGTGTGTTTCCGTCCTTTCCGAAGGCTGCCAGTTCTGAGGGGTAAGAGTAAGTTTATTCCAACTCTTAGAAAACTGGTGCCTGAATGAGGTCTCTGTGAAAGTTTCAAAAAACCTTTGTCTGGGTTCAAAAAGTGGGTTATTCTCAAAGCCCGGCTGTTTCTTTCGGAGAATCTCCTTTTTTGTCTGCATCGTTCAGCATTCCCTAGTGCCATGGTGATTCTGAATGCAAATGAGAGTCACTTTGGAAAATTGTTTGGGTAGGACAGTGTTGCTGGCCAGTTGGGGATGACTCCCATCCTTCAACAATGGCTGGTCCCAGTCTTCTGTAAGTGTGTCCTGAAAGGGACTCAGCAACGTGATTGAGGTAAAAAAGTGAGTTCAGACTAATTAAATATTTAAAAAAGAAATAGATATTTGCCTTGTGGAAAGAGAAGGGGAACAGTGTGTTGTCCCTGACCTCAGTGTCATGTAGTGTTGTAGTATGTTAATATCATCTGTATAGGTTGTGTTTCCAAAATACCTGTTGCATTTAATACACGCAGCCACGTCTGGGGAAGAATGAGGATTGTTAACTGGCTTTTTGTCATTAGACAAACTGGTGTGTTATATTCTTAGTCCCCTGGTAATTGGGGTTTTAATGCTAGACCAGCCCAAAGCTGGGGCTGAGCGCTGCCGTAGCTCTCAGCGGTGCAGACAGTGCCCACTGCCCCTCCTGTGTCTCTGGAAATTCAGATAATGGACTTTGGTGGAGAATTGGGTATAAAAATAGATGTTTTGGTAGCACTAATAGGGAAATCTGTTAATAGATGCAGCTGGGAGCACGCTCCAGTGTTCTTAACTTTCAGTGTACATAATGCCTGGCTCTTGGTAGTGAGAACTATTTCTTGCTAAGTGTGGAGTTCCAAAAATCCTCTCAGTTAATTAGCCTGTGTCCTGCTGATGAACTTTGCACAAGTGGGAGCCTTGTCCTCTGTGCCTTGAGACATCACCTTAGAGCTCAGTTTTCATGGCTGATCAACTCCAAGTCCTGCCTTGATTGAGTTTGTGGCATTGTGGTGGTGCCTGGCAACTTCCTGAGCAGGACTCAGTGTGCCATACAGGAGACAAGGCAATAATCCATCATGTTACCACAACACAAGCTGCAAAGGGAACAGGTTCACTTGCCTTGGCATCAGGGAGACTGGCTGTTGTTATTTGGGCATCCCATCTGGAAGTTAGTGAGGCCATACAGGCAGGGGGGAGTCTGCTGGAGACACAGAATATCCCAGTTTTTATTTATTTGTGTGGGTAAGAACTGCGACGGGTGAGGTCAGTTTATAGTGGTTGCTTGGAGCAGGACTGCCTTGCTGCATCCTTAATCAGTCCCTGGTTTTACACAGGTAGAGGACTGTATGCCAGTGTTTTAGAGGGAAAAAGGCTTTCACCAAACTTCTTTGTACCTTCAGTGATTTCCCTGTCTTCCTACATCCTTAATATTCAGTTCTGCAACCTTTAATGCTATTTGGAATGGTGCGACTAATGATCTAGGGAATTTATAGCCAGCATACTACTTTAATCTGTAGCATTGCTGCTCCTTTTCTCTGGATGTTGTAAGGTTCAGGTTTCACATGCATGTCAGAGACTCCTCCTGGATTCATCCCCATTGCCAGGGACCCAGGCAGCTCTGCCTGGCTCAGGGGTGTTCCTTATGATTGCTGAATCAGGCACTTTGCATCAGCGTCTCTCTGTGCCATGGGAATGGTGCCTGGATCCATTGGAGTTGCCAAGAGGCCAGCTCAGTATCCTGCAGAAGAAACAGCTTCAGTTAGGGCCCACAGACTTAGGGTTTGCTCTCCTGTCATGTTTTTTGCTTTGGGCTTGTTAGGCATTTTATAAAGATAATTAGGGAAAGGGAAGTGTATTCCCTTTCATTGTTTTGACAGAGCGCTGCTCCTGAGCTAGCAGCCCAGAGAAGGGATTTGCCTTCATCTGTCATATTTTAGGAGGTGTTGGCTGCAGTTAATGCCCTGAGCATTTGCAGCTGGAGAGACAAGTAGTGGCATTTTGGGACAGTTTGTTCTTTTTTTCTGTGTAGCAATTAATAAATGAGCATCTAGACTTCCTACCCTCTCCTGGGCTCCCAGCTCTCTGTTGCCAGATACACCAGTAGTGCTGGAGCTGTGTCCATAAAACCAGGACCTCTCATGGCTGGAGAATACCTCCAGCTCCTGAACATCAAGTTGTTGGACCAATTTTTTTCACTAGCACCATATTTGTAGAATCCCAGAATCTCAGAATTGATTTGGATCTTAAATATCATTCTGTTCCATGCCCTGCCATGGGCAGGGCCACCTTCCACTATCCCAGATTGCTCCAAGCCCTGTCCAGCCTGGCCTTGGGTGCTTCCAGGGATGAGGCACCCTTATCTTAATATTTTAAAAACATTTAAAACTTTTTTTTTTTTTTTTAGCTTTTGTGTGAAGGAAAGTGACTGAAAAGAGTCAGTAGATGCTTTATCTGCCCCTCTGGTGCCATAGTGCCAGCAGACCATAGGAAGTTGGGGAAGTTCCTACTGTTGTTCCCATTCCAGTCCCTCCTCCTGCAAAAAATCCTTTGGCTGTGCTCTGTTCAAATGTCCTTGGCAGCTCCGGGTGGCTGAACCACCAGGACTCAACGATGTAAAATAAAGGGGACATGAAAGGAGATCTGTTTTCCCAGGGACCTGCTATTCCTGAGCTGATGCAACAGCATATAGAAAGAGAATGTATGTTGATATAAGGGGAGTTTCCTGACCTGGCGTTATCTCTGCTTCCAGAGGGCTTGGATGTGGGGCGAGCCTGGCTCTGAATGAATGTGCTCAGTCAGAGGGAGGCACAAAACCCTTCTTATTTGTTGTGGTGTAGACACTGTGTATTCAACTCGGTGTTTCCATGTCAACAGGGGACCTGTGCCAAAGCCAGCGCTGAAGTTAAAAAAGAAATTGGCCTTGTTTAGAGAAACCCTCCTGCCTTTCCTGGGGACTGATGGACAGGGAGACAGTGACTGGATCCCATTCTTGGGAATGCAGTCTGTGATTGATTGTGGGAGCGATTGCCTGCTTTTCCTGTTGGAACATCTTCTCTTCTCCACAGTTGCAAGCAGACATTCCCAGTTTTGAGGTCTGTCAGCCTGGGTGATATACTTCCACTCCACAGAGCTCCAGTGAAAATTACTGTCTTCCAGTACAATCTCTGCCACCCTCCTGGAGGAAAGGAAAAGTTTCTAGAAAGTTTAGTTAATCAGAATTTCCTTTACTTTTGCTGGTTTTCTTGATGAAGAGAGCAGTTTTGCCTGCCTGGTTTCCCCCCATATCCTCAGTAGCCCTCTAAAGCATCCTTGGCTGATGGAGCAGCCTGGAGCCTGGAAGGTTGCCCTGGAGGCAGGTGTTCATGGAATAAGTTGTGGGAAGATGATCAGGTGATCTTAAACCTGTGTGTGAGCAGCTACAGAAAAGCGGAGAGACACAGACAGGTTCACTCAGGTTCCAGGGGGAATTAAGCTTCCTTAAGTGCTACTTAGGATTGTGTGCTTAGGAGCTGCTTTCATTTCCAATTGATCCAGAGTAGTGTTGATGATCAAAGTGCTACAGCACATTTAAGGAAATTGGGATTTTGAGGTTGCTGTGCCTTTTTGCAAGTACAGCGCTGGAGACCTGTGGCTTTTAACATAACATTAGTGGTTGGGTTAGAATGATGTTCAATTTGGCAGGGGAAAGTGAAGCTCCCTCGTTCCTCCCTTGTTCCTGGATGCTGCTGAGAAGTCAGATCATTCCAAAGCTTCTTTGGGGAATGGTTCAGAATGGATTTTAAGTGCTGACTGCACTCATTACCTGTCTGATAATGGTTTAAGAAAGTGGCAAGTGGTGCTGCAAAACTCATTTGGAGATAAAAAAAGACATTCTAATGGCAGCTCCTCAAAATTAGTGACAGTTGTTTGCTGTGCTGGGAAGGGACTGAAGCCTTTGGCCTCAGGAGATGGGTGGCCAGAGGAAACCCTGCAGGTCAGTTCTGGCTCAGAGAATCACCTGGGTTTGGGCCAGATGTCTAAACCAGCCCTGGTGTTGCTGAATGGTCCTTGTTCAGCAACACGGCCAACCTGATGAGGAAAATTAAATGTTTGCTGTGGATTTGCCATCTTCCTGTTATTTTTTTACCACCACCATGCTCCCAAACACTGTCTGTGGAAGAACTGGTAGCACTTTTTCAGACTTCCTCCACAATGCTCCCTGATGCTTATTTACTATTTCTTCTGGTGGTAATCCTGATTGAGGCATGCAGGGGTAGGATGATTCCAGCAGGTTTCTTCCTGTTCAATCAATTCATGTGTTTTCCTGAAACTTTTTCCATTTTTCTCCTTCCTTGAGTCGCCTCATGCAGCTCATTAGGGATTCATAGCCCAGTTCAGTGCTGGTGCTCCTGGCAGTACATCCTCCCTCTCCATTCACCCTTCGCCAGGAAACTTCAGAGCATCTCCAGAGAGATCACCATCACCCAGGGAGAGGGGGCAGATTGGGAACCAGCTGAGGGCAGGGTTTTCAAACTCCTTCACTTCCAAATTAATTCTGCCGCTGCTGAAGTTCAAACAAAGGTGTCTCACAGAAGCTGAGATTCAGAGCCCAGGGGCTGCTGCTGCAGTGTTTTCCCATTCCCTGCTGAGGGTATTTCTCCATGGCTGGATCCAGAGGGTGCACCCTGCAGAGCCCACGAGCGTGCAGTTACAGCACAGAGGTGCAGAGACGAGAAGAACGTGCCCAACACAACTTAATTTTCTTTTCCTTCCTCTTTCACTGCTGCAGCTGAAGAATAAATTCATGAAGAAATTGCCTCGTGACGCCGAGGCCTCCAACGTGCTGGTCGGGGAGGTGGATTTCCTGGAGAGCCCCTTCATTGCCTTCGTGCGGCTGCAGCAGGCGGTCATGCTGGGAGCTCTCACCGAGGTCCCTGTTCCCACACGGTAAGGAAACCCAGCCCCCAGGCAGGGCCCGAGGCAGGGAACCTGCATTTCCACCTGGTGAAGTGAGAAACACAGGCCAGAAGGTGTTCTCCACTGCTTTCCATCCTGTGACGTGCAGAAACGTCAGAATTGGTGGTGTAGAGTAACAAAACCCACTGAAGCTGCTTCATCATTTTCAGGTCCTGACTTTGGTTATAAGTAAACCATTACACAAACACACTGACTTAACAACTCAGCAGGAAAGGGCACTGTCAGTGTTGAATTTAAGTCCTGGGGCTTTTTTCCGGCCCCTTCTGTACAGATCCCCGATTCCCTCTGCACATTTTTGCTGTACATATTATTCCTCTTCAGCTCAGATCAAATGGAAGATTCAATATGCCCTCCTGGGGCATAAAATCCCAATCAGAAGAACTGGGACGTACAAGACATACAATTCTGCTGGGGCTTGTTGCTTTGTAATGCATAGTGGCTCAAGGAAAAGCATCAGAGAAATATTTCATTTGCTGTGACTCACGTTGCAAGTTAATCCCAGTCTCACAAATAGCAGTATATCTTGTGTTCTTAAATATTTGAAGTCACTGCTTGAATATGCCTGCCTGTCTAAGCTGCCCTGTGTGAATTCATAGCCCTTGTATGGAATGGAAGTTAGATGGCTGTTGGAATCCTTGCCTCTTGCTGTACCAAACAAAGGGGAAAGAGGATCTAGTTTTTCTCTTTAGTGATAGTGGCAGTATTTCTTGGAGTTTCATTAAGTGGTTTCTTATGGCCACATCCACAAGTTCTGTACTCGCTGGGTATTCAGGTAGGAGTGTGGGGACACAGATGTGGCTTCATTTTGTAGCAGGTTATTTGTTCCTCAGCATTCCTGGCCTCTGTGTGCTTCAGAATTTTAGCTTCCAACTCTAATCCCACTGACTATTTTTTAAACCTATCTCCAAGTTCTTTTCAGCACTTGTAAGACTGGGTATTGTTTGCTGTGGTGGTGGGAGCCAGGAAGTTAGATCCAGGATTGCTGGACAGCCTCATTACTCAGTTGCAATAATCAAGGCAATATGTCCTTCCATGCCAGTATTTTTCCCAGGAAATGGTATTATCCATTTGCTGTTCTCCAAAGCAAATACTGGCCCTAATCAAAGCAGGAAGGCTCATTAGGTGGCTTTCATGAGTGATGAAGAGCCATTTGCCATGGCTGCATCCTACAAAATTCAATCAAGGAAATCCCCTCAGGGCCACGAGGAGCTGTGATGGAACATCTCTGGTGCCGCCGGCATTCCTGCCCTGGGCCTGCACTTAAAGCCCGCAGACTCTGCAGGAGCTGCAGCTGGAGGCTCTGGCATGGCCAGCCTTCTGTCCTGGGGAGCTTCTCCTTTCGTTTTGGTAAATTGTTGATTCCCTGGGTCCCAGCTGGGCCCTGTGCAGCCATCTGGGGTTTGAGTGCTGTGGGCTGCAGGACTGGCAGCAGGACCTGTGTCTGCCTCTCTCGGTGGTTTTATGTGGGGCAGGAGGGGGTTAAACATGCAGGTTTTGGCTCAGGGCTAGTCCAGCCCGTCTGTCTGGGGTGCCTGTTAGGTGAACAGTTCCTGCTCTTAAGCAACTGCAGATAGAGAAGGCAAGGAGTGCTTTGGGTTGGAAGGGAAGGGAACTCAAAGCCCGCCTCATTCCAACCCTCTGCTGTGGGCAGGGACACCTCCCACTATCCCAGGCTGCTTCAGCCTGGCCTTGGACACTTCCAGGGATCCAGGGGCAGTCACAGCTTCTCTGGGCAGCCTGTGCCAGGACCTCACCACTCTCACAGGGAAGAATTTTTTCCTAATATCCAATGTAACCCTGCCCTCTGGCAGTGGGAAACTCCCCTAACCCCTTGTCCTGTCACTCCAGGTCCTTGTCCCAAGTCCTTCTCCAGCTCTCCCTTTAGGCGCTGGAAGGGGCTCAGAGCACTCCCTGGAGCCTTCTCTTTTCCAGGCTGATCACCCCCAGCTCTCCCAGCCTGGCTCCAGAGCTCTGGGGCTAGAAATAAAAAAATCAGGGATATGCAGTTGGAATGGAAATATCCCAGACTTTCCTGAGTTTTCTTTTTACTGATCAGATTGAAAAAACCTTTAAGGTGTCTGGTTTTCTTGTGTCATATTTAATCCCACAGTACTTGGGACTCTTTATCTGGGGAAGCCCTGAGCTGGCAGCATGGCTTGGGAATGGCTTTGTATTTTCATCAGAGTGATGCACAATTGTGTGTTCAAGGCTGCTGTTTAATGCAATGAAGATGGGGAGAAAAATGAGGACTTAGCCAGGAGAAGATGTTTTTTGGAGATAAGCTGCACAGACTTGTACGGTCTGGTGTGCAGAGCTGGGAAAGGCCGGTGTCTGCAGGTCTCAAATGAAGTGAAGGAACTTGCCCAGAGGTCACTTGGGAAGTGAGGGGCAGATCCAGGAGTCTGGTCCTCTTTCACTGCAAAGGCACTTTTCCTCCAGGACTTGGCTGACATTCCTTTCTTCAGGTGCCTTCAACCCTTACGGAGTTGCTGTTCTAGCAATGCATCGAGAGAAACTTTGGATTTTGTTACTACTGAGAGACTTTGGGCTTGGTGGAACTTCACATTCCCTGCCTTGGAGCATTATTAGCAATGTTAAGTATCAGAAATGGGCACTGGATAACTCAGCATGTGTTGTGTGCAGCAGGGAGGAATTCTCAAGTGGCCTTCAGCAGAGGAAGAGGAGCAGTAGGCACAGCTAGGAGTGAGGGCTTTTGTAGCTGGAAATGTTCATAATTAAGTGATAATAAATCTATGCAGACATAATCTAGTTCAGGCCACTAAAATGCATTAATGTTTTTATGTTTGTAATGTTTGGCCCATGAAAAGATTTTGTTTCACCCACTGAAGGCAGTTCGGAGCTGATTTAGGACAAAGAATTTGGAAAATGCCACAGACTCCTTGTTTTCAAGAGTGTTTTAGTAGTGCAGGAGCATTCAGGTGCTGCTGCTCTGTGCTGGAAAAGGGCCAGCTCGTTGGGGTTAATGCAGAAGGAGGTTATGAAAGTGCCTGGTTCTCCTGGAAAACCAGGAGAATGCCAAGCAGTAACTCCTGAAGCTATGAATCGCTTTTTTAAAAATATTAATATGTTTGGCTAATTTGCATCCTGGAGTTAGGAAAGAGTTGGCTGAAGAGCAGTTTTTCTTGAATGTTTTTTTATAAGAACTGGTAAAGCAGGGAAAGTTCCAGGAGGTGGGAGGAGAGCAGAGGACATGACCTGGGTGTGTGTGGCTTACTCACCTCCCTGTGAACCTCAAGTAAAACATTCCAACGCCTCATGAAGAACTCGATTAAGAAGTGTTATGTAGTAATGCCAATCAATATGTATTTTGTATCCTGTCCTACTAACTTGCTGCCTTTTTTCTTTTAGGACTCTAGATTCTTTTGAACAGAAAGTACTTGTTTGGATATAATACTCATAAACCATTTAGCTTAGTACCTCATCGTTTGAGTTAGGGAGATAAAATACTATTTAATCCAATCCTGGGAAGGGGATAGGTGCTTCTGCTGAGGTTATTTCATCTGTATGTTTGCTCTGACAAAGGTTTCATATCATGGTGTTTTTTAAGCTCTTCAGCAGTGTCTTGGATGTAGTTGCTGCTCAGAGAGATCATGTGAACAATGAAGTGTCCAAGGCCAGGTGGACAGGGCTTGGAGGAACCTGGCTAGGAGAGGGTGTCCCTGCCCATGGCAGGGTACTGGAACTAGATGGCCTTTAGGATCCTTTCCAACACAAACTGTTCTCTGATTCTGTGCAACAAATCCCCATGGAGGTGGGCAGGCTTTCGTGGTGCACAGGGCACGTTGGGCCACAGGGTAACCTCTGCTCTAAGGTTAGCTTGAGGCCACTGGCAGCCTCCAGCTCACTGACAAGGACCACAGTTTTTAAAGCCAGATTTCTGGCTAGGTGTTGTATAAGTAATAAGCAGTTCATTTTGCCATCCTGAATGGGAACAATCTCTTGGTTTTGTCAGCTTTCTCTTCATTCTGCTGGGACCAAAGGGCAAAGCCAAGTCCTATCATGAGATCGGCCGAGCCATTGCTACGCTGATGTCGGATGAGGTAGGTGTCCTGGCATCTCCCATGGGAAATGGCTTCTCCCAAGTTACAATGCCCTTCCCTCCAGCCTCGTCAACAGGAAGGAGCATGCACATAAAGCTGAATATCCACGTTACCTCCTAATTCCATCTGTTGACATAGATTGTCTCTGGCTTCGTGGTTTTTAAAAGTGTGACTCTAGGAGGGGTTTGTTCACCATGTGTATTTTCATGCTAGTGATGACGCTTCCATCTCAGCTGTGAATTAATTGTTGAATTTATTCTGTCATGGTCTGCACCCTGTGTCCCATTCCACCAGCCCAGTATCCTGCAGCCAGGGATGCTCAGACTGCCCATGGGACGGTTTCCCCTGGGCTGTGGTGCTGCGTGTGGCACTGTGTCCTGGACATGGGCAGTGTTTGTGTGTTAGTCGGGAGCAGCTGGGCATTCCTCCCGCCCTTGGCTGCCATGGCTGGGCTCTCAGGATCCATTTAGGGCTCCTTTCCCAGTGTCCCTGGGGCCCTGCGTGCCAGGGCTCATTCACACTGGCTTTGCTCCTTGGCATTGCCTCACTCTCCAACAGCCCGGCTGCTCCCAGCTTTCCTACCCCTCAGTGCTCTGCTTTCCATAGCCCCAAAGTCTCTTCCTGCCACCAGCTCGTCTGTCACATGCACTGAGCCACCTCCTCTCCACACAGACCAGAAGATTCCTGTAGAATTCAGCATTAATTCTTTTCATCCCCCTGCCTTTGTGTCATTTGTTCTTCATGATTAATACCAAGCCTTTCACTAAAACTAGTTTATGGTGTTGTTTTTGAGTAAATATTGTCATCAGTTCTGTGTCACATGGTTGAAAATGAATCTAGGTTTGATAGACTGAAGCAGGTGGCTTTTTCAAAGTGTCTTCTCCAAGTGTAATTGGAAGTCCTTATGTAGAGGAAAACTTTTTTGCCCTAAAGAAATAGATAACTGCTTTACTAACATTTTTAAAGGTTAGAAATAGATGTTTTGCTTAAAATTAGATATGTGCCTGCAAGGAAAGAATCTCTGTTGTTATCTAGCCAAAGGAAGGGGCTTTCTGAGGGTCACACCTCCTTGTGCCACATGTCCTGATCCTTCTTCAGAGGTTTCTGAGAAGGAATTAAGTTGATTTTGTAGAACTCAGCAGCTGCTTGTGGAGTTAGGGCTACAGAAAATCCAGACTTTTCCCACAAGGAGTCTCTTTTCCTTGCAGGTATTCCATGACATAGCCTATAAAGCCAAGGACCGTCAGGACCTGATCGCAGGCATCGATGAATTTCTGGATGAAGTCATTGTGCTCCCCCCCGGGGAATGGGATCCAGCCATTAGGATAGAGCCCCCCAAGTCTCTCCCTTCTTCAGATAAGAGGTAATAGCAGGAGAGGGACTCTGTGGTGAAGGACATGGACATGAGGTGTGGAAAGGGGAAGGGAGGGGCCGGTGTTTTGCTTGTGCCAGGTGATCTGGAGTGACCTGCCAGTCTGTCACTACTTATTAAGTCCTGGAAATACTTTCAGGCCTTCCTTAGTAGCTGGAGGGAGGACATTCCTGAACATCTGTACCTTTTGAGGTGATGGTGTAGGCACACAATAACATGGTAGTTAGCCTGGTAGTTAGCCAGGCTCTTCAGGGTTCTTCTTGGTCCTCGTGACATGCTGTGTCCTTGCATAGGAAGAACATGTACTCCGGTGGGGAGAACCTGCAGATGAACGGAGACACACCCCACGACGGGGGGCACGGCGGTGGTGGCCATGGCGACTGCGAGGAGCTGCAGCGAACGGGCAGGTCGGTGACAGCCTGCAATGCTTCCCTTGCCAAAAACATTCCCACCCCAATGGACTGGCTGCACAGGCTGAGGGGCGACCCCAAAATGTGTCCTGGGGGCTTTCAGTGCCCAGAGTGATGCTGTCTGAAGGGTTCCAGACATCTGGCTTCAGCAAATGGCAAAACATCAGGAATCAGATACTCAGTATATGATAAAGAGCCGTTAAAAAGGGCAGAAGGCCCAGGTAGGTGTTGCCTGTTGGGAGCCTGGCAAGTCAGATGCACCCTAAGGGACAATAAACATGGCAGGTACAAGCCTCAGTCAATCCATTTGGATTGCTGAAGGGGTGCCTTAGCCAAAGGCTGAGATGTTCCCTTTTCCAGACATTAGTCTTGCAGTTGAATTGCACAGCTGAAGGCTTTTTTGGGATAGCAGTAGAGAAGGTAACAGTGCCCTAGGCCCTGCTCTCTGCTTTGTGCCATGTAAAAGTCCACTGGAGTGGGAATAAGCTCAGGTGGCCATAAAACAGTGAGCTCAGCATTTCAAGATCAGTTCACAGGACTTCATGGTGGCTTTGTGCCCTCCCTCCCACTCTGTATCTTCTATATCCGGTCTAGTTCTAGTCTAAATTCTAGGAGAAAAGTCTGAAAGTCTTCACACCGCATTGGTGTGTACAAGGCAGTGGAGTGTCCTGATCTGGGGTCAGAAGATGGCGTGTGCCTGTTTGCCACAGTGTGTGTGCAGTCCTGGCATAGGTGGGGAGCTGTGAGCAGGGGAACAAGAGGCTAAACAAACATTCTCCATGCTGGCAGTGTCTGTGCCACGTGGAGTTTATAAGAGTTAAATACTGTTTAGTCTGTGATCATACAAAAAGGGATGTCTGCGAGTGAGTTCTTTGGTTGTCCAAGAGGATTTCCCTCATGTTTTTACTTCTACTTCTTTTGCTGGTTATTAATTTGAAGCGTTTTTCCATGCAGCAGATTGTTTGGCTTGCCCATCCGTGGTGTCTGCTATGTAGAGAACTTCAGGCAGGGATTTAGACGAGAGTTAATCTGTTTTATTACATCAACTAATATACTTTGGGGAAAAAAAACAACAGATGAGCTTCCTGAAATACAAATTGTAGTGGTCTGTTGCAGCAGAAGTGTGGCTTGCAGTCCTGAAATTTGTGTGTTTCCAGCTGCATCATATGCTTGAGATATTATCTTTGCTTACAACATTCTCTCTGAGGTCCCTGGGCTGCCACAGCTGTGATGAGATTGTTTGTAACGTGGTGATCTCACTCCTTTGAGATAATACTTCATTGCTGGCAGTGTCTCTGATGACTTAGCATGGTGACTTCCACTGTGAACCATCTTGCCTGAGTCTCCTCTTGCTTCTCCTTGCAGATTCTGTGGGGGCTTGATCAAAGATATCAAGAGGAAAGCACCGTTCTTTGCCAGTGACTTCTATGACGCTTTAAATATCCAGGCCCTCTCAGCCATCCTCTTCATCTACCTGGCCACTGTCACCAATGCCATCACTTTTGGGGGATTGCTTGGGGATGCTACAGAGAACATGCAGGTGAGCAAGAGAGAACCAACAAACAGAGCATTTGCTTTTTGCTGTCCAATCAGAGCAGTGTGTGGGCACCGCCAAAGCTGGAATTCTTGGTACAATAATGGAAGGTGTTCTGTTTTCACTGCTTTGCTGCTGTGGCTGTCCTTTGACAAATTGTACAGTGGTTCCTTAAATGGTGAATAAAAGCAGGCCCAAGAGACAGAGAAGGTCTCTGCTCCTGCTGTAGAGAGAAGTTCCTCTGATCTGCTCTCAGTTGTACCATTTTAGTCCAATTAAGTTTGCTAAGTCTGAATCCTCTGCCTGATTCCTACAATACCTGGACTTTGGCCTCTCTGGTGAAAAGAAAATCCCAAAATAATTAGGAAAATGGGTAACACAGGAGGGAAATGTCAGGTTTTTAGGAAGTTATGAATTTTGTAGTAGTGGGAGGTCACATGCTGAGAACCGGCCACATATCCATGGACAGGCTGGATCAATGGCTTAGCTCAGGCTAAAGCAAAGGGATTCTGTATTAACAGTGCTGTAGATGCATTGTGTTAGTGGAATAATAGGAAAAGTAGGAGGTTTTATTTAGATAGATTCAGTTCAACCAATCCAGTTCAGTCAAATCTCCTAGCAATAGTTATGACTGAATTATTAATTTATGCAGGTTTAATTAAGTCAAGCATAGGAAATGAGGGCACATATCTGGAACCCTGCACTCCCCTCTGATGAATTACAGGCTAAAGTAAGATCCCCTCTCCCCTGTACAAACAGTTTGCCTTTTCTGAGACTCATGGAAGTCAGGAATGGAGAGGCCTCCAGGACCCACCAGTGAGCAACACTGGACTGTCATGGGGTAGCAGAGCAAAGCCTGTCTGCTCTGCACAAGGTGCAGTCTTTAAATCAGAGGAGGAGGGGGAGAAGTTACCTGATTCCAAATCTAGTTAAATTGAGAATCACTTTATTGTGGCCAAAAGTCTCAAGAATACTTACTATCAAGTAGCAAAAATCCCCCAAACCAGAGTATTTTTGGGGCTGCTGCATCCCAGTTCTTGTGTCTTGTTTGTTGTAAAGCAGTGATGTGGCTGCTGCTGGGACAGTCCCTGAGCATGGCCCATCTCTGCTCCCTGTCCCAAGAGCCACCCCAGCCAGCACTTCTTTCACAGCTCTCTCCTGAGTTTCATGTTTCCAAGAAAAGACACTATTCTTAGCTACAGACACGTGGAAGAATGCAGAGAAAAGAGATTCCAGATGCTCTGGCCACGAGGGCCCTCTCCATGAGTAATACAAGAGGACTGGAGGGGATAGCTGTGTGAAGGCTGTTCTTTTCCCCAGGATTATTTGGTTCATCCTTACAAGTCCCCCAAAGGCAGCCAGCCTATTGCTTCCCTCAGTGTAAACACTAATCCTCAAGGAAGAGAGGCACAGAACTGGATTTCAATTCTTGCAGTACCCTTGATAAGTCAGGAAAGCTGCAGCCCCATCTCCGCAGCGTAGGCGGACGGGAGGGTTGGCATGTGCCGTTAATCCCCGGCTGCTCAGCACGTGGGGTTATCCCGAGAAACTCTGGCTCATGTGGGACCAACATCTTGGTGTGAGCTGCAGGGGAGGCAGAGAATGCTCTCCCCTTGGTCATGGGCACGGGGGTCAGGGCAGGAGCGCTCGTTTGGAGAGTGCTGTCCCATAGGAGTGACTCCTCTCCTCCTCTCCCGTGTCTCTGCAGGGCGTGTTGGAGAGCTTCCTGGGCACGGCTGTCACCGGCGCCGTATTTTGCCTTTTGGCTGGGCAGCCCCTCACCATTTTGAGCAGCACGGGACCCGTCCTGGTCTTTGAGCGGCTCCTCTTCAATTTCAGCAAGTGAGTATGTGGCAGGAGAGGGCGGAGGGCAGGAATGTCCCACACGGAGGAAAGCCCAGCCAGGGAATGAGCTGCCTGCTGGTGGGGAAGGAGGGGATTTAGTGCACAAAATGAAACGTCTCGTTCCTTGTTGAGATCCAGTGCAATCACATCAGGGATTTTCCCAGCACGCATGTCCCGGGGCGCTGCCCAGTGTGTGGCTGCCTCTCTCTGTGGGGCCTCCTGAAAAAAAAACCTTGGCCACTTCAGTCCTCTGTGAGGAATTTGCTCTAGTTGCAGTGTGCTGCTTCTCCCAGTCACTACTTCTCCGACTTCCATAGGAGTAAAGAAATGAATCCTGCTCTTCACTAACAAAATCCTATGGGGTCTCAAGGTTGCCAAAAATTTGTCCAGTAGTCGTTTGGAATAATCACTGTTATTTATGAAAGCAAAAGTGTCTGTGGTAGAATGCCCCCAGAATTCCTTGGTGGAGCTTTCCTGCATTGAAAGGCACTTGGGTTTTTTCCATTTAACTGCTATGAAGAGGTTCTGCTCCCTCCATGTTGTTGAGAGCTGACACCCAGAGCCTAAAGGGAGCCCATTTTGTTATGTGTGCTCATTTACCATTCCCACATCTGCAATACCAGGAGGATACACTGGAATCCCCAAAGGAATCAGCAGCGTCATAGATGATTTCACCCATGGGTCTGGAGATCCTTTGGCTGGTGTTCTGCAAGGAGATCAGTTTATGTTACACAGAGTACACCTCAAATCCTTTGTAGTCTGTGTTCTCATGGCAGGGTGTGTAGGACTTGTGTTCCTATGTGTAGGCAGGGATGGGGGCTAGAAGAAATGGCTGGAAAATTAGATTATCCCAGGGAGGGAAACTGGAAGCTGCCAAAGAGTGAGAGTTCCACAGTAGAGCAAGAGGGGGGTACACCTTTCTTTTCTTCCTTCATCTGGAATAAATTAATAGAGTCAGGAATGGACATGCTGCACCTATTGGCATCTGGCAGGCATGACAAAGCCCAGGTGCAGCACACAGCAGGAAAAAAGCAAAATGGAAAAGCACTTTGTACTGTTTTAAGGGGAGAAGGTGGCTATTTTTAACCTGAGGAGGTTAAATCCTGAGGAGGAGATGGTAGTTATAATAAAAGCCATTGTCCTAACAACCTGCCAGAGCAGAAAGGCAGGGTTTTTCAAAGGAGGCCTTTTTTACAAGGAAATTAGAACTAAGTACTTTGATTTTTCAGTAATACATTTGTGGTTGTTCATTTTCACAACACAGTTTTCCCTGCTAGGAGCAAAAGTAGAAAAACTTCCCATCTCCAGACCCATTCCTGTGCAGAGTGATTGAGCTTATCAGTGGCTCCAGGGGCATTGCAGAAGCCTGCCTGCAGTGTGAACAGGTGAATAGTCTTCTCTCGCTGGTGGCCAAGCTCAGGGCTTAAGTTGAAAGCTAAGGAGTATCAGGGAAAGTGAAAGGGAAATAGATTGGTGGAGTTCCACCCTTCCAGCCTTGAGGGAGGTGCAGCAGGAGTCAGGACTCCCATGCCCCCACTGTCAGGCAGTAGGAGGGCACCTGGTGGATGAATGGGAGTGCAAATGGGTCCCTATTCGGGGGGGGTAATCAAAACTCCTCCTGACCCACATCACCTGCCCAGATGCCACTCCAGAACTGGCATGAGGACCTGGATCCAGAGGGTAAGCTAGAGGACACTGAAGAAAATTATCTTCCCAGGGAGCCTCCCAGTTAGACTTGACCTGTCAGACAGATCACACCTCTGACATTATAAAGAAGAGAGGAGCAATCATGGTGGGTGACTCCCTTCTGGGGGAACAGAGGATCCCATAGGTCAACTGGGCCCATCTTACAGGGAGGTGTGCTGCCTCCCTGGGGTCTGGGAATGGGATATCACTGAGAGACTCCCTGGGTTGATTCGGCCCTCTGCTTATTACCCACTGCTGAGACTCCAGGCTGGCAGTGATGAGATTGAAAAGAGGAGTGTCAGGGCAATTAAAAGGGACTTTAGGGCACCGGCTCAAGTGGTTGATAGGGCAGGAGCACAGGTAGTGTTCTGCTCAGTCCCTTTGGTGGTGGAGAAAAACCATGAAAGGAATAGGAGAACCCATGTTATTAACAAGTGGCTCAAGGGTTAGTGTCATCACCAGAATTTTGGGTTCTTTGATCATGGGGCAACTGGCACCTGGTCTGCTGGAACTGGCTGGGTTCCATCTGTCTGTTAAGGGCAGAAGGATTTTGGCTTATGAACTGTCAGAACTTGTTGAGAGAGGTTTAAACTAGGTTCGAAGGGGGTAGGGATGCAGTTGGGCTGTCTGGAAGCAGGCCCAAGGGTAGTAAGCCTGAGCTAGGGGTGAAATCAGTAGCCTAGCTGAGGTGCATGTGTAGTAATGCACACAGAATGGGTAACAATCAAGAAGAGCTGGAAGCCATGGTGCAGCCGCAGAGCTATGATGTAGTTGCCATCAGAGAGACATGGTGGGATGACTGACTTGGGTGGGGCACTGCACTGGATGGCTATGAGCTCTTCAGAAGAGACAGGAGAGGGGGAAGAGGTGGAAGGGTGGCCCTTTATATTAGGGAGGCTTTTGGCACCACAGGTATTGAAACCAATGATGATAAAGTTGAATGCCTATGGGTAAGAATTAAGGGGGAGGCCAACAAAGCTGACACCCTACTGGGAGTCTGCTATCATCCACCCAACCAGGAAGAAGAGGTGGGTAGCTTATTCTATTAGCAGCTGGAGAATGTTTCAGGATTACCAGCCCTTGTTTTTGTGGGTGATTTTAACCTACCAGACATCTGCTGGGAACTTGATACAGCAGAAAAAAGGCAGGAAGTTTCTAGAGTATGTGGAGGATAACTTTTTGTCACAGCTCATGAGTGACCCCACCCGGGGAGGGACGATGTTAGATCTGTTGTTTGCAAATAGAGATGGGCTGCTGGGAGATGTGGTGGTTGGAGGCCACTTGGGGCACAGTGATCATGAAATTACAGAGTTCTCGATATTTGGTGAAATCAGGAGGAACGTCAATAAGGCTTTTCCATTGGACTTCCAGAGGGTAGACTTTGGCCTGTTTAGGAAACTTATTCAAAGAGTTCCTTGGGAAGCAGCCCTTAAAAACAAAGGAGTCCAGAAAGGTGGGTGTGCTTCAAAACAGATCTTGAGGGCACAGAAACAGACTGTCCCTGTGTGCCACAAGTTGAGTCAATGAGACAGATGTCCAGCCTGGATGGGCAACGAGGTTTTGAAGGAACTCAGGGATAAAAGAAGGATGTATCATCTTTGGAAGGAGAGTCAGGTCTCTCAGGAAGTGTTTAAGGGGGTTGCTAGTACATGTAGGAAAAAAATTAGGCCAAAGCTCACTTCAAACTTAATTTGGCAACTTCTGTAAAGCATAATAAAAAATATTTTTACAGATATATTAATGGTAAAAGGAACAACCTTTGTTCTCTACTGAATGCAGGAAGGAACTCAGTAACTGCAGATGAGGAGAAGGCGGAGGTGTTTAACACCTTCTTTTCCTCAGTCACTGGATAGTATCCAGGCAGAAAGGGACCTGGGGTTGCTGGTCAACAGCCAGCTGAACATGAGCCAGCAGTGTGCCCTGGTGGCTAAGAAGGCCTGTATCAGGGATAGTGTGGCCACCAGGAGCAGGGAGGTCATTCTTCCCCTGTACTCACTGGTTGGGCAGCACCTTGAGTGCTGTGTCCAGTTCTGGGCCCCTCAGTTTGGGAAGGACGTGAAGACACTTGAGCACATCCAGAGGAGGGCAACAAGGCTGCTGAGGGTCTGGGAACACAAACCCTGTGGGCAATGGCTGAGGGAGCTGGGGGTGTTCAGCCTGGAGAAAAGGAGACTCAGGGGTGACCTCATCACTCTCTGCAGGTGGGGGTTGGTCTCTTTCTGCAAGCAGCACCTGACAGAACAAGAGGGCACAGCCTTAAGCTGCACCTAGAAAAATATAGGTTGGATCTAAGGGAAAGATTTTTTACAGAAAGGGTGATAAAGTACTGGAATGTTTTGCCTGGGGAGGTGATGGAGTCAAAAAAAGACTGGATGTGGCACTCAGTACCGTGGCCTAGTAGAGGTGTTAGGGCTGGGTTGGACTCGGTGATCTTGAAGATCTCTTCCAACCTAGTGATTGTGTGTGATTTAAAGCATAAATCTCTGTGTGTGTGTCTGAAAAGATCCCTAAAAACACCTTGCAGACTCAGCTGTGTGTCTAGCCTCGGGTGCTCTGTGGTGCTGGCACCAGGGACCAATCCTACAGGAAATGGTGGTTCTCCACCTGCTCTGTCAGCTTCAGAAGTGCTGCAGGAATTTGAGGAGTAGAATCCAAAATAACATAGTTTAAAATTTTCCAAGTTCTTCAGTGGTGTGGAGTCAGTGTACCTGGGTTTTTGCCAGCGGCCTCCAGATTGATGGGACCTCCTGCCCCCTCAGACACTGACTCTGGATATTTCAGAGTTGTCACTTGGGTCTTGTATTTTTATTTTGTCCCTTCTCTTTTTCTAAATCACTTTGTTTCTTACTTGCTTCTTATCCTCTTCCATGTCAGGGCTTCTGGCTTTCAGAGAACTACAGCTGGCTGAGCCAGCCAGTCCCACCACCTCTTGCTTCCTTCCTCCAGAACAGGCAGTGGCCTTCCTGGCAAGTCCTTATCTGGTCCAGTGTTCCCTTTAGGTACTCTTTCATTCCTAAAATCCCAACTTTGGACTCGGTGCTGGCACAGCACCTCAGCCTCAAGCAGCAAACAAGGGGCCATCGTTCCCAGGAGGGAATGATGCAGTTGGGTGCGTTGTCCTCCACACCCTGCCAATTCCCAGGACCAGGGTTTGTCACAGAATCATAGAATATCCCAAGTTGGAAAGGACCCATAGGGATCAGCAAGGCTCTGGACCTGGCAAGACTACCTAAAACTAAACCATAGGACTAAGAACACTGTTCAGATGCTCCTTGAACTCCTTCAGGTTAGGTGCTGTGACTGCTTCCCTGGAGAGACAGTTCCAGTGTCCAGCCACCCTCTGGGAGAAGATCTTTCCTTTATGTCCAATCTCAACTTCCCCTGACTCAGCTTCATTCCATGTAACATCTGCTTTGTACTTCCTGATCTTATCTAACCCAGTGTTTTCCTTTCTTGCCACCCTTGTCCTGTTGCAGGGACAATGATTTTGACTACCTGGAGTTCCGCCTCTGGATTGGCCTCTGGTCAGCCTTCCAGTGTCTCATTCTCGTGGCCACCGACGCCAGCTTCCTGGTCAAGTACTTCACCCGCTTCACCGAAGAAGGATTTTCCTCCCTGATCAGCTTCATCTTCATTTATGATGCTTTCAAGAAGATGATCAAGCTGGCAGATCATTATCCCATCAACTCCCAGTTCAAGGTGGACTATATCACGCATTACTCTTGTGCCTGTAAGCCACTAGATCCAGGTAAGGGAGTGTTCATTACCTCTCCAGTTTGTAGGTAGGAGGTGGCCTTTGCTCACCTTTTCCCTTGTGCTGCAGCCCAGATAATAGGTAGTTTATTCCTTCTTTATCAGTTGCCTTCAGATATGCTGTCTTTGTCTCAGGAAGCTGAGAGGTAAATTTCACCCTACAATCCAAATGGAACGTCAGTATAGCTGGCCTTCCTGGAACACCTCCAGGGAGCATCATGACCAGTGGAGAAGCTGTTTCTGCACCCATGTCTCCTTGCACCCCTGTGGCTGTCAGTTCCAAATGGCATTCCTCCAAGAATTCCACAAAGGGGCAGAAGTGGTGGCCAGGTCACTGCCATGGAGCTCAGGTCACTCCCTTTTCAGGAGCTGGATTTATTCAAGGCGGTACCCAAACATGGGTGGTTCCTACCTGCTGGTTGCGTGGACGAGAGGGAAAGCACAAACAGTTCCTTCCCTGCCAAGGAGGGAAGTGTATCCCCAGGGCAGCCTATCTGTGGAGCATGGGCTGTGTGGCAGGTAGAGCCTGTGTACCTATGGCTCTGGGAACAAAAGGTTGCAAAACCCAGATCCAAACTGAGAGATGCTGGCTGTACCATTAGGGAAGCAGGGACCACTCCTAGGATCCCACAAACAATGGGGAGTGAGTAAGAGCTTGATCTGTGCCCAGAGTAAACTGCAGGTTATCTCGGCACACCTGTCCAACAGGAAGTGCTGGCTGCTCCTCACAGGTCTGAGGAGCCAGTTCCCTGGGGGCCTGGGTGCCTGCCTTCTGTGTAAACCTTCACCCAGGATCTTGGTGAGCATGTGGATGCTGGCCTGATTCTACCTCCACTGGAATGGCAGAGTGGTTTCCTTTTTGAAACTAGCATGATGGGAATGGCCAATGCCAAATTGGAAGTCTCCGCTTCCCATTGAAACACTTGTGGCTCTCCAGACATCCAAGTGAAAAAAGTTTATTTATGCAAAACCTCAGTAAAGCCATGAAGACAGGGGCCATGAGCCCATTTGCAGGAAGGATTACATTTCTAAATGAAATTTCAAATTTCAGGGAATGCTGCGTCTTCTTTCAAAGAAATTATTCCCTTGCTATTGATTTCAGTTGCTTGCTCTCTTTTTTCTTTCTTTTAATTCAAAACTGTGTTTATGCTGGACACTGAAATGCATTTTGCTTTTCTGGGTATCTTTGGCATTGTGCTTGCATTTGAAATTAATCATTAGGAGTATTCTGTGGGTATTTAATTTAATCCAGAAATCATTAGAAAAATATTGGAAAGCTATGAAATATTATATTGTCTGTCTGGTTTTTTGTGGATTTTTTTTTACCATGGACTCAAAATATAATCCCAGTTGGGTTTGGGTTATGTTTCACTTAACCTTTTCTTTTTCTCTTTGTGAGTGATTGATGATTGAGGCTTTTGTGTCTCTCTGAAACACTTGTGACTCACTTTTCTGGAGCAAAGAGGTGGCAAACAGCTTGACAGAGTCAAGAAATTATTTAATAATTATAATTGCCTCTCCTTCCTATCTGTTTCCTGTGTCCTGCTCACCATATTGCCTTTTTTATTTTCTCTTGCAGTTAATAGCTCATTACTTAACAGGACAATGGTGCTGTCAGACTATGAGCTGGTCTCGCCCTCCTCCGAGCTGGTGAGTTCCCCTGGGGAAGGCAGGGATCTCATGGACTGCAGAGTCTCGCCGTGCCACTCTGCTGGTGAACTCTGGTCAGTGAGGAGAAAGAAGTGGAGCTGGATGGATCACATTTCTGTGGGGGGGAAGGAAGTTGAGACACAGAGTAACAACCCCTTTTAGTCAAGCACCAGCAGGAAATTGGTCTCACCCAAAATCTTCTATGATTCCATGATTTTTAGCTTCTGCATGATGCCTCCCAGTTCCTCTCAGATGCTCTGTCACCATTCCTGTCCCAACACGGGCAGAGTATACACAGCCTTATGGAAACGTTCCCTTTTTTTCTGCAGGACAACACCACCATTGACTGGGCAGCTCTGACAGCCAAGGAGTGCTTGAAGTATGGGGGTCAGCTTGTGGGCAACAACTGTGACTATGTCCCTGACATCACCCTCATGTCTTTCATCCTCTTCTTTGGCACTTACACCTGCTCCATGGCCCTGAAGAAATTCAAGACCAGTCGCTACTTTCCTACCACTGTAAGTATCTCCTGTCACCCCATTAGTCTTTCTGAAGGCACAGGTCAGCCTTCCTTTTGGAGTTGCTGTCTTGCACACAGGGAGGGATGCTCTGCATGGAAGCCAGGTTGCACTGGTTAGGATAAAAGTGTAACTGGTTGTCAGATCTGTTTAATCAAAGGGATGCCTGGGATTGCTCCCAGTGGTTCTGGAGAGCACAGGTAAGGCAGCAGAAGAGCCAAGAGAAGTCATAACCTGTTGGATAATGTGGCAGGGATTTTAAAGGTGCTGAAGGCAAACCTCCCAAGCTTACAGGCATGTCTCAGGTGCATCTGCTTGTTTTGTCCCCTGCTAAGGTTCCTAGGCCAGGCATGTGAGCCAGTGCTTCCTGTGTGCGCCAAAGCTACTTCTCTCTGAGACTGCCCCGTTTCTGGCATTCCAACACACAGGGATTTAGCCTGCATGGATGTTTACTGTTCCACTGTGTTACAGTTGAACCTCTCTTATTTTTAATAAAAAGGAAACAAATTCCGTCCAGGCTGGAATGCAGCTCAATTTGTCTGTAACCATGCAAACCTAGGAAGCCTGGAAGGAACAGCAGCTCTGGAAAGCTCACACAGTTCCAGGCTCAGTGGCTCCTGTCTGGTTAAATTCTGGGGTCTGATCAGTGGCAGTTCTAAGTTGCTGTATTCCAGTGACTTCAGGAGAACAGCAGTCTTAGGGATTTAGCTGAAAAGCCTGGTTTGTTTTCCTGTCTGCTTAGTTTGACTTATTACTTGAACAGCAAACAACATAATCTCTGCCAGTCCTTCAGAGTATCTTATTTGTGGAAGTTTGAGTTGTTTTTGTGCTTCCATTTAGACTTTCAGAGCACACAGTAAAGTACCAAGGCTTGTGTGGCAAATGACACTGGACATGATGTTGGGCAATATTTGTGGGAGAAGAAACAATGAGCTTGTCTTGCCAGAGTTTCTCATGTAAACACTGAGGTGTGGGTGAAATGGTGTTTCGTGGTGCTAACTCCTGTGCTTATGATACCACGTCTCTTTCAGGCCCGGAAGCTCATCAGTGACTTTGCCATTATCCTGTCCATTTTGATTTTCTGTGGAATAGATGCCCTGGTTGGTGTGGACACACCAAAACTAATTGTGCCAAGTGAATTCAAGGTATGTTGTTGACAGCTTGTTTGGTGCCTCTTGGAAGAGGTTCCTTTTCCCTCGCAGCTGCCCTGTATGGAATGACTTGCCCTCATGTAGTCAGTGGCCTGGAAAGGGCCAGTTTACTCAGAGGGTTATGGTCAGGATGCTTTTTGTTAGCATCATTTTAATTGGCTGGTTTATCTCCTAAATTCTGCCTCCATACTTGGAGCCATTGATTGATGTTAATGGGAAAGATGAAATTACTACAAAGCTGAAGTGGAGCTCCACTGCTGGAAGCAAACCTGGCTTTAGGATGTCATCACCCCTGTATTGCACCTCTAACACAAGCTTTCTTTTCCTTGCCCTTCAAAGCCAACCAGTCCCGAGAGGGGTTGGTTTATCCCACCTTTTGGAGGGAACCCATGGTGGGTGTACCTGGCAGCAGCCATCCCTGCCCTGCTGGTGACCATCCTCATCTTTATGGACCAGCAGATCACCGCTGTCATCGTGAACAGGAAGGAGCACAAGCTCAAGGTGGGTGTGCCTCATCCCTGGTGGACACGAGCCTGTTCCCTGTCACTGGCTGCTGTTTCTAACCAGGAAAAGTGACTTTGTGGCCAAAGCTGTACAGTGCTGTCAAATAGGAGCAATAAGCTTGAGAGATTTGAGACATACCAAGGGCATTGCCCCAGTTGGATGTTATTTAAAGAAGAGCTGATATGTAACAGCCTAAGATGTAGTCATGTTTTTAAAACAAACTTTCCAGACCAGTGCTATGCAGCTTTTCATGCCTGTAGGGTTTTTTTCCTTTCCCTGCACGGTCAGTTCTATTGAAAAATATTAAATTCCTGTAAAAGAAGACTCTCCCTTCCTGCTAACAGGGCATGTTTCAAGTGGTCTGACCTGTGGGAGTAATGGCTCCCTTAAAACACAGGTAATAGTGGGTCATTATTTAGATACCTGCTTCATCAGTTATCAGGAGAGCTGTTGGAAAGGGGAAGGGAGCTTCTGCTTGGAAAAGAGGAGGATGCTTCAATTCATGTGGTCACTGTAAACATTAGACGAGTAATGTGTAATTTAAGACTGTCCTGAGCCCAACCTGGAGGAGAGAGTTGGAGTACCAGGGAGTTTTTTGTGCCTAGTGATGACTGCTGGCTGATGGTTTTAAAAAACCCCTCAGAACATCCTTGTTTGCCATCTGGATCTGGGCAGGTAAATTCAATACTGGGCCCTCGTGTTCCTCAGAGATGGCTAAACAGTTTTAGGTCTGTCTCCTGCACCTAACCAAGCAGACATAACATTTTCTTAAACACTGTAAGAAAATACTCACTCTTCTTCACTCATGAGGAAGAGGCCCTTCATCTCTGCAGCTTATGAACCACTGAATGTGGTTTTGCTGTCAGCACTGGCTGTACTTTTTTAGTAACCAAGTTATAAACACTCCAGCAAAGTAGTGGAGTACTGTTTGATGTAAAAAATGTACTCCCTGCTTCCTTTGTTATGGTGTGAGTATGGTATTTTGTGGAGTTGAGGGTTCACAAGCCCCATCCTGTTGTTCCACACCAAAAAACACTTTTATACACAAGATCTGCTGTGGAAAAAAATGTGGTTTTTTCTGCTCATTCCTTGCTGAAGTGTTGGCAGGGTGTTGCTGGGTGCCCATCCCAGTGCCACCAGCCAGCCAAGGTAAGCAGTGCACGTGTGAGGAAAACAGTGAGGACTATTCAAGAGAAGCTGGATTGCCCACCCTCCTGGGTCATCCTGGGCCTGGATCATTTGTTTTTTCCAATAAAATCAAATTGAATGGGATTTAAAAAAGGTTAATCTGTTTTAAAACAGCAAACCCAAGAGGTTTGTCTGCTGTTTTTCTGAAGATCCCTTTTCTTGGTGACTCTTTTGTTTCTTCACTTCTTCTCTTGGCACTTTTGACTGCTGGATTTCCTGTTTTATTTCATTAAAGGATTTAAAATAAAAATAGAGGATTGGAGGTGTTTGAAAAGGAGTCAAGAATGAGGGCAGCTTTCTCGTTTGGGTAGGGAATGAGGCTTCAGCTGTTCTTGTTGCACTCTTGAAGGAGCCTGGGGTTGTGTCCTGAGGGAGATGCTTCCTTATGCTCTTTACAGGATCCAATGTATTTTTGGCATTTGGCTCTGTTGGCCAGGGTGTTGCAGAAGGAAATGCTGCCTGTCCGGTGTGTCTCTGCCCTGCTCCATAGGCATTTGGAATAATTAAACTGAAGGTTGTTTGTCTCCCTCCACAGAAAGGTGCTGGTTATCATCTGGATTTGTTCTGGGTGGCCATTCTGATGATTGTCTGCTCCTTTATGGGGCTGCCCTGGTACGTGGCTGCTACCGTTATCTCCATCGCTCACATCGACAGCTTGAAGATGGAGACAGAGACTTCAGCCCCTGGAGAGCAGCCCAAGTTTTTGGGAGTGAGGTATGTCTGACCAGGATGACTTAATTACCTTGTTTGCCTGCAAAATCCTTTTGAACAAAGAATTTTGTGCTGCCTTCTCCCTATTTCCAAAGCCAGTTCCTTGGGCAAGCCCCCATGTGACTCCTCCAAAGTTTATTTGGACACATCAGACACAGTGTTCATGTGTTAAAGGAAATAAATATCCTGTAGATTTCTTTATCCAGGGAAATTAAGCAAATTCCTTAGCAAATGTAATGGTCAAACATACAAACCTGTCATACCTAGTACAGCCAGCTCTACGTAATGGAGCTGTTTCCTGTGTTTGGTTGCCATAATTAAGTGGTCTGAAGTGCTTCCGATGGGATTACTCCTGGAAATCAGGCTGCTTGTTTAGATAACTAAATGGAAATTTTATGGCCTTACTTTCAGTGTTCTGAAATATTCCTGGCCAAGGTATTTCTGGATGTGGGAAGCGCTGTGGGTGCTGCTGAAGGCCCATGTTCAGCAGCCCGTGAAGGCCTGAATGAGGTATCTGGCTGCTGGAGTGCTCTGGGCAGGGCTCACCTCAGCGTGTTGCTGATCTCAGCGTGGAGGGCTGATGATTTATTGCCTCTCTGCATGCTCTGAGTATGGCTCTGCAGGGTCTGGAGTGTTGGACGTGTAAACACACTGCCCCAGGCTCAGGTGCAGTGCTGTGTTGATCCCCAAACACTGTAACAACATGATCCAGGGGTTTAAAACAGAGGTCTTGGTCAGGATCCAGCTGTCTGCCTGATGCTGTTGGATGAAAAATGTAGCTGCAAAAATGAGTTTTGGGGATTCCTGTTGGTGTTAAGTACCTGTGGTCCTGACTCAGTGATGTCATTTCAGGGAGCAGAGAGTCACTGGTGTCATTGTTTTCATCCTGACTGGGGTGTCTGTCTTCATGGCTCCCATCCTGAAGGTAAGGACTGTTTTACAGTTCTTTGAAAGCTAAAATCCAAACCTTTCAGAAGGACACACCAACATGGCTGTAGTGTGCTAGAATAGTGACCAAGTTAAGGGCTGGGGTTTTTGGGCACTGTGGTCTTTTTCATTGTAAGATTATTTCTCCATGTTTGCCCTTTCCTTTTATGATTTCTTGTATGATTTCTTTTATACCTCTACTGGGCCTGCGTTTTATGGAAAGCATATTCTGAATAAAGCTCAGAGTATGGAAAACATGTTTCTTGAGGAAGAAGTGCAATAAATGGTATTTCTTCATCTCCTGAACCTTTTTTCCCTGTGAGTTTAGCCAAGGCTCTGGACAGATGTGCTGCTGATGAACCATTGGAAAACATGTTGTTTTCCAAGACCAGAAATTTGGTGGCATGTAGCCATGGAGAAATGCAACCTTAATGGATCATCAGACTGTAGAAGGAAACTGGAAAACCTGCTTCTGCCTGTCTTTTGGAGGATGCTGCCTTCTCTGGGGATAGTGATGGAAGTGGTGCCAAGCACTGTCCAGCAGGAGATGTCAGCTGGGGAGCCCTTGTCCATGGATCCATAGGCAATGGTCTGAGCTGGTGTCAGACTGGTGGCACCGTGTGTCAGGACTGTGGGACTGAGCAGATGGGGGTCTGGAGGAGCAGAGGAGGTTTTGGAAACCGCAGGGGCTGTGAGGCACAGTGCAATGGGAGCCTGAGGGGAGGAGGCAGGCAGGGAGCAGCAGTGCTGCCCATGGAGGGAGTGCCTTTCCAAGCCAGTGTGTTCCTGTCTTCATTTCTAAGGCCATTTGTACAGCTCAAACTTTGGTGCCTTGGGTAACAGTTTCCACCTCCACACAGACAGGCATTTCCGTGCCTTTAATTTAATGCCTGATTGTGATAATCCTGGTTTTTAGTTTATGTGACCCTTCCCTGCAAGATCCTTCTTCCTCTATGCCACTGGGGTCTGTTACTTCCTATGTTATTGCTTCAGTCATTAATTATTTGTGTGTGCTTCCCCTAAGACAATGTGTGGGGAAGATCCTCACTGGTGGATGCCTGAGGATAAGTCAGCATGCTGCTGGCCCACGTGCCACGGGAAGGACCTGGCAGGATTTCAGGACCTTTAGCAAATTCCAGTGGCAGGGTGCTGCTGGAGAGAGCTGCACTGCTAAATGCATTGCAGAACATTTCAGTCTACTGCTGCCAGCGGCAAATTGAACACTGACAATCCCAAATTTAATAAACCAGGCAATCCGCAGATTAATCCCAGCTTTGTTTGCTGAGGGCTTTGCAGTGGTTGTGCTGGTTTTGGATGGCAGTGGTGTTTCTGCTCAGCCAAGGCACATCTCCACAGAAACATCCTTGGCCCTGCTAGGACGGTGACAGGCTCTTTCCTATAAATACAGTTTTAGCTCTGTTGGCCTGCAGCAGCTTTGCTTGGAGCTCAAAGCTAGTACCCCCTTCGTTAGGAAATACTTTGCCAAGAGAAAGTCTTCCAAAATGACAGCACCACTTGCTGCTCTGCAGGCTGAGGTACTGAGGTTTCACCTCAGGGTGATCTCCAGGATTAATCATCATGGAATGGTGAAACAATATTCAGACATTTTTCTTATTTTTAAAAAAACCCATGGAAATAAATAGAAGGGGAGGAGAAGAGAGCAGTGAAAATGAGTTAGAAAGCTCAACTCTTGCTTACTGTAGCTACTACTGCATCGTGTCTCATCCCTGAGATCCAGTGAAGGCTTTGAATCCCATGGTCACCCACAGTTCTGTGAAGCATCCGCTAGGTCCCCATCCCTCTCACAACGGTGTTGGCAAGACCCCATGCTGGAGAAAAAGCATTTACCTTCAAATGGGAGAGATCAGGGTGGTTCACTCGAAGGAGCAAATAAATCCAAGAGAAGAATGAGATAGCAACTGAGAAGTTTGCAGGAAGTGACAGGCAGTGAGACTCAGGAAGGAAGGAAAAATGCAGGCATGGAGTCTTTGGAATACCACATGGCTGGGTGACTTTGGTGCTCATGTGCCCCCAGGGAAATGCCTGCCAGAAACAACGAACAAGAGTGTTGGGGAATATGCTAAAACCCTGGATAGCTGCTGTGTTATTTGCCTCTTTGATGAGCTCAGTGCAGAGGTTGGAAGGGGAGGGTTCCCAGTGCAGGAGTGCTGGGAACAGTGGGTGCCACGACCTGACTGCAGCTGCCATTCAGTGGCAGCCCCTGGCACTGCATGAGGGACTATCCTTTGGAGCTTGTTTCATCCTCTTTGGGTGCCAGTAAATCCCACAAAGGCTGTTATTCAGCTCCTGCCTATGGTTTGTTCCAAGCATCCTGTTCCTGTCATGCCAGGCTGGCTGCCCATGTGTTTGGTGAGGGACAGAGACACGTTCCAGGGAGCCTGTCTGGTGCTCACCTTCCTCACTCCCAAAGGGAGATGTGCCCTATGTGGAGGAATGGGCAGCACTTAGCACTTTGAGGGAGCAGAAAGTGATGTTTGAGAGGACACATCCTGGCAACGAAGAAGGGAGGTTGTAGTCCTGGATTTGGGAGTTCTGGATTAATGTGCATGAGAGAAGGAGCAGGCAGAGATTGGGTTGGCATGACTGTTGTTGCTGAGGTGGGACTCTGAAGAACAGCCTTTCTGCATGGATTTGCATGGCTTACTGAGCTGGACTGGATGTGGAATTACAGGATTGGTTCAATTGGAAAAGCTCTCCAAGATCACCCAGTCCCCCCGGCACTGCCAAAGTCGCCAGTAAACCATGTCCCTGAGTGCTGCTTTTAAATTCCTCCAGAGATGGTGACTCCAGCACTGTCCTGGAAAGCCTGTGTGTCAAGGCTTGACAGCCCTTTCTATGAACATGTTTTCCTAAAATCTCACCTGAACTTCCCCAACTAGAGTCCATTTACTCTTGTAAATTACATTTACACCTGTTATCTGGGAACACAGGGTATACCCCAAACTACAGGTTTGTGCTGCCTTTTTTTTTCTCTGCCTTCTGCTTCCATTGACACCACAAATCAGAGGTGAAAGGCAATTTGAAGCTCACTGGAACACGTTTGCCTACCTGTACCTACTTGCTGAGTGCCTGTCATCATTCCTCCCTCTAGTTCTTTACAAAATGTCCAAGTCCGTGTGATTGCACAAATATCCTTGCGTCTCTCAGAACACAGCAGGAGCATTTATTGTTTATTCAGCTTTATTTTTCTTTATTATTTCTGTGGCTTCATTGCTCCATGTCATCCACTCTTGGGTGCAGTTTGAATTGGTGACTGGCTGGTTGTCCCACCATGTGTTAGTGGTGTGTGGTGTACAGGGAGGTTGTTCACCTGGGCTCTCCTGCTCTTGTCCTGCAGTTCATTCCCATGCCTGTGCTCTATGGTGTCTTCCTCTACATGGGAGTTGCATCCCTCAACGGCGTGCAGGTAAGTCATCAACCAGCACAGGGCTTCTTCACAGCCCTCCAGCTTCACCCTTCTCTTTTGCTGCCCTCTCTTCCTTCCCAAGAAACCCACAAAGGATGGCAGCTGTTGACAAACTTTGCCACAAGCCTGGGTGTCCTGAGATGGGAGACGAAGGGACAGTGGCCAGGTGGGCACTGTCAGTGCCAGGGAGGTGCTTTGCGTGAAGACCTGGGTCCATTTTGGCAACCAGGATGGGGCTTGGAGCAACCTGGTCTGGTGGAAGGTGTCCCTGCCCATGGCAGGGGGGTGGAACAAGAGGATCCCCTTAGGATCCCCTCCAACCCAAACCGTTCCAGGATTCTGCCCCAGCTGGGGCTCACTCCCAGGGTAGTTTGAGTCCTCTGCCACAGACTGAAGGCAAACTAGGAGGCTGATTTATGGCAGTGGGGTTATTCCTCAATACTAAGGAGCAGGGACACTGTTCTCCAGGGAGGAGAAGCCAAGCCCCTCTCTTTGTCGTTGAGGAAATCTTATGTAAGGAGCCATTCTCATGCCCAGAGCCTGTAGCTGGCCCAAGGAGGCTGGAAGTGGTTTTGTTGCTTTCTGGCGCCCTGTTAATTGTGGCCTTTCTTTTTCATGCTGGGTTGTGCCTTAAGGGGAAGGGACTGCCTGTTCTGTGAGCCCCAGAATTCCCTCAGGCATTCTGCAAAACAGCTCCAGCTCCCATTCACTGGTGTGGGCTCTGTCTGGTCTTGGCAGTGGGCAGTGAGCCTGCGCTCCAGCGGGGCACAACGAGGGGATTGTCCTGCTGGCCCCAGGGCCGTCTCCCCTGCAGGGGACTTCCCCTGCTCCCGACCCAGGTGGTGGGGGGACTAGGATCAAGAGTGGTTTTTACTCAATGAAAAGTGCCCATTTTGGTTCAACTCCAAGTCCATCTGGTCCAGCACCGGGCAAAGGGACACTGCTGGGAAAGCTGCCCATCTTCCTTGCTCTTTGGTGAGGTGCTGTTCTGTTTTCTGCCAATGCAGTGTCTGCCCTTGCCTCTGTTGACCTCTGCTCCTGATTTATTTGGGGGAAACAAAAGCATTTTTCCTAAAGGCTGAATGTCTTTCCTTGGCAGGAGCAGGGAAGAAGAAAACAGCAAAAATGCCCCTGGAGTGTGATGCTGACCCTTTGGTTTGGGCATTCCTCTTGTTTTCTCTCTTTCTTGTGCATCCTGGGTTTCATTTCAACACCTCTTCATTTTCCTTTCCAGTTCATGGATCGTCTGAAGCTGCTCTTGATGCCTCTAAAACACCAGCCTGACTTCATCTACCTGCGCCACGTCCCACTGCGCAGGGTCCATCTCTTCACCTTCCTGCAGGTGGTGTGCCTGGCCCTCCTCTGGATCCTCAAATCCACTGTGGCTGCTATCATATTCCCTGTCATGGTAGGTGATGCTCTCCTTCAGCAGCCCTTGCTTTCACCACAGCCTGCTCCTTCCCAGCTTGTACACTCCTGTTAATGTGTAAATCCAGCCTCTCCCTGTGGAGTCTGTGGTTCAGTGCTCCACTCATGGCACTGCACAGGGTCAGTGTGGCCATGGCTGCCTTTACATAAATCCTCTGGAGTAAAATGAGACTGGAAAGATAATTTTTTCCCAGGAAGGTGTAGTTAGTGTTGACCATTCCTGGCTGCCAAGGTTAGTTCTGCCATGGTTTCTCCTTGAGCTTATGGACCAAGGAGAGGGGCATGGTTTTTCTATTTCAGTCCACACTAGCTACCAGATACAAAATGCCTCCCTGGCTTTTGAAAAGCACAAATTGACAAAACCAAGAAGGAGGCTCAGTGCTAAGAGGGGTGCCAAAGGGAGGGAAAGGGAATGTCTCTTTTCTTTTAACTCAAGTAAAAAGACACTAATGTTGTTTGTCATCAATGGGTGATTATTCATATTATTACTAGAGGTATAGACGCAGTTAGGCACTCTGGTTTGGAGATGGGTCAGACTTCTGCAAAGGCAAAGCTTTAGGAAACTTCTGAATAAATCTTGGCCCCAGGTTGCTTAATTTCAGGTTTATGGACAAGTGAAATCTCCATTGTGGGGGCAGGTAGGAGAGAAGGAGAGAGGGCAGAACCCAGGTAAAGAACAAGATGGTGAAATGACAAAAGATGATACAAGTAAAAAAATCTTCCAAATATCCCTGCTGAGACATATGCTCCTGTAAAAGATGTTAAGAATTAGTAATTGCCACTGACATGGCATTCCATCGCAATTCCATGGCTGTGTTGCACTGATGTTGGAAGCTGGATCTAAAATCTCTTTGCCCATAATAGAATCTGAGTGATACTCAAGGCTGACAAAGTTTTTTAGAACGGTGCAGACTCAGGGAAGGCACAGCCACAATTTTGATGGAACTGGATATGATGGCAAAAGCTCAATTTTCTGCACTTGTGAGCAAAAAAAACTGCAGACTTCCAGTTTGTGAGGATTCAGCCAATAGCCAGCTCCCTGTTTATTTGGAGGAAAGGCATTTTCAACACAGTAGTTCATAGTGGGATGATCTCGGTGTCTGCGTGGCATCTTTCCAGCCCTGAGCAACGCCTCACGTCTGTAATCACGTCTTAAGTTACGCAAGTCAAAGCTTGAGATCTTTTCCTGGGAATTGTTTGTGCTGTGGATCATGACTGGGACAAAGCTGTCCTTAAAGGCAGCCTGTTGGGAATAGGTTACAGCTTCCAGCCTGTTGATAATACCCATTTGCAAAGCCTGTGTGGGATCTCAGTGGCCTCTGCTGGGGGTGTCAGACTCAGTGTCTGTGTAAGCACCCATTTCAGACATGGCCCTTCCTTTCTTCCCAGTGCTTTCATTGCAGTCTTGCACAGAACAAGCTTTTCCTCCAGTTTCATGCTGCCACAATCCCAGTAAACTTTAGTCTGCAAACTCTGGGGGCATGGATTGGCACTTGTCTGATTTCTTAAGAGTTCAGCTGGGCAACTGGTAAGAAATAAGTCAAGGTTTTATTGCTCAGGCTGTGAACCTGCCTCCAAAAGTAAATGAAAGTGCTCTTTTTTTTTTTTTTTTTCTATTTGTTTACTAATACAAGAGTACTGAGTGATTATGACGCTGCTCTGTGTCCACTGCGTCTGTTTTTTCTGACCTGAGACAGTAACAGCACAACCTCTCAAACTGACAGAGATGTCCCAGGTGTTCACCACCTTCTTTGTATGTTCATTTACAGACAGAATTCAAGAGTGTGGGCTTAGAAGCAGAACTGAGAGGAATGCAGTGTTCCAAATGAAAGGCAAAATGTGACTGGGAATCCCTCTCTGCCTTTGCAGATCTTGGCCCTGGTGGCAGTCAGAAAAGCCATGGACTACCTCTTTTCCCAGCATGACTTAAGCTTTCTTGATGACGTCATTCCAGAAAAGGACAAGAAGAAGAAGGAGGATGAGAAGAAGAAGAAAAAGAAGAAGGGCAGTATGGACAGTGACAATGATGATGTAAGGAGCTTCCTGCTCTTGTCACATTGCTCCTTCCTAGGTAGCTAACCCCCAGCACATTCCGTGCCCTGCCCAGTGCTGAGGCTGGACATTTTCCAGTCACTTGTGGAGCTGACAGCTCAGTCTTTTGCTGCTGCAGCAAATTGGTCCCAAAGAAAACTTAATTCCTACACTGCCTTCCCTTTTCCAGCCTGTGGTGGGTGGTTTGTGCATTGCTGGGAATGAAATCACACGTTCCAAGAGCACCAGATACCTGCTGAAATGTCATGCCCCTTGCTAGAATGCCTCTCATCACCCTGCCTCCTCCAGCTTCCCTCCTACACCTTTCTCCCCTTCGTTGTCTCTTACATTTTAGGAGGAGAATTGCTTTCCACCAGCAGCTCTGGTACTACTGCTTTTCTTTTTTTTTTTAAGATGTTTTTATAATGGCTCTTTTGGAAAGCACAAAATAGATGTGATTTGTCATATTGCAGGAAAATCTGCTTTGTGTTGGTAAAATTCATCACCTAAAAGTTTCCTGAGCATCCATGCCCTCTGCAGTATACTCTGGTCCTACCTCAGGTGGCAGCATGCCCTAAATAGTGAAAAGTGACCTGGCTAGACCAGACCCATGTGCCTTTGACTGTTCTCTTTCCTCCTGTCTATATATATGTAAGAAGAAGAAATGCAGTCTTGGTGCCTTTAAATGTTCTCCTGTTCAGGTCTAACTCAAATCCTTTAAATTTAAATGGAAGTGCTAAACACGCTCCGTGGTGAGTTCTAAGCATGGTGTCACTTCTGCTCAAGTCCATGAAGAAGGGCCTTTCCTGGGGTGTAGGGAGAGGTAAGGTCACCTGAAGCTGAAAAGAATCCCATTTTAGCACAGCAGGAGAAACAGCTGGGAGGATTGGCTTTTAGTTAAGACAACAAGCTGCCCTGTCCTGTCATTCCTCCAGTTCCCAGGGTGAGGGTTTTCTTTAGCACCTTGGTGCAAACCAAAATGAGATTAAAAGAGGCCCTACTGAGTAATCAGCAAAGGTTCCACTCCATCCCCTCCTCTTGACTGGTGTGAATCCAGTAGTGTGTCCCAAGCCATGGCTTCCCTCTCTCCAGTGTGTTTTAAAATATTTCCTCTCTTCCCAGGCTTTTCCTGAATTCCAGGTACAGTAATTAATCTAATGACTAGGAGATTTTATGTAAAATATTGGTTCTTAACTCTTGGTTTTTTTCAGCACTTGCTTTTACCAACTTCCTAACAACCATCACTGGCCATTACTGGTTGGATTATTTTCACACTTTCCCTTCCAGAAATATCTACTCCCAGAGTTAATCCTGAGGGATCTGGGGGGCTATGCATGAATCCGAGTTCAGCCAAGGGAACTGCTGGGTGTTGCTTGTGCTTTATTTGAGTTATGCTTGTCCCTCAGCCTCATAAAAATAGTCCTGAGGAAACATTTTGCTGTTGGAGTATGAAATAAGGTACTGGATATCAGTTATGTTAAAAAATAAGTTAAAAATAAGAATAATAATTCAGGGAGAGCCATTCTCTGGCCTCCTCAGTATTTTCCTGCCCTGACTGGAAGGTCTCCTCCCTCCACCCTGGTGTTGTGGGTCTGGTTCTGTTCAGGAACAAAGTTGTCCCAATATTTCTGGCAAATCCCACCTTCCTGCCTTTGCCAAGTTAGGCAGTATCAGCCTTTCCTTGGCTATGAGGAGTTCCCTTTATTTTTAAAAAAGCAAAATAATCCCAAGCCCCTCCTATTAAGCAGGAGTGGGTGGGTGATAGAAGGCAGTGGGGTGTAAAATCCTGCTGGTGGCCCAGCTCTGGGGCTTGTGCCTCATCCTGACCTGGTTGCTGTTTCTGTGGCTGGGCCAGGGTTACAGAGTTCTCCCAAGGGCTCTGGAATTGATGAACCAGAGGTGTTACTGAGACTGGGTCTGACTCCACTTGCATTAAAGAGGGAGCTGAGCCAGTCTGATGTAAGGAACTACTGCCATGTCATATCTGGGCCCTGTAGAGCAACTGGGAACAATTGAGGGCTTTTGCAAACATCCCAGCAGGATAAAGGGTTTGGATGAGTTTTTCCAGCAGCCAGAGCCTTTCTGTGTCTGCTCACAAATGCATTTTCCATCTCTATTTCCTGCAGCCCACTCCAGGCAGAATGGGATGGTGTCTTTTAAGACAGTGGGGTGGGAAAGGAGGAGATGTATTACTATTTACAATTCCACAAGATGATTCTTTCAGTCTCTTTTGGAGTGAGGGTGTGAAGGGAAGTGGGGTGCAGTGGGGAACCAGTGGAATCCATCAGGCAGCTGAGCTGGACGATGATTTTCTCTTTTTCCTTATTTCCTCTTACCTGTTCCTACAAGGCTGTGTGAAGGCTAATTTTAATGTGTGGGAGACAATAAGAGAAAGAGCAGTGGGAATATTCTAAGACCTTTTACACATTTCTTTCACAGTCTGACTGTCCCTACTCAGAAAAAGTCCCAAGTATTAAAATACCAATGGACATCATGGAGCAGGAACCTTTCCTAAGTGATAGCAAACCTGCCGACAGTGAGTAGAACTAAGCTCTTGCATGCCTGCTTGACTCTGACTTGCACTACAAAAATATATCTATGTATATTTAAAGTGATTTTTAAAAAATTGTTAATCTTTCCTTTTACTTTAGAAGTATTCTCTTGCTTTGTTTTGTTTTTTTCCTTTCCCTTTTAATTTCCAGGCCCCTGCTTTATGGCTGATTTTGCTTTTGTGAGTTTTATTTCTTTGCTGGTTACAAAATCAGTGTTGTTCCTTCTGGTGCCTCCAGTTTAAGTGCTTTTCTCCAGCTCCTGACAGGTCTCCTGGCCACCCACTCTCTCTTCCTCTCCTCTCCCTCTCCCCCTTGGTGTTAACCTGCTGATGGTGGGATTTATTTTTTTTTCACTGAGCCTGGTGTTCTGGATTTGCAGCGCTGTCCTGTCACTGTTTGTTCCCTTAGGTGCCAAGCAGTTGCAAAAATCAGCATTTAACAGAGTAACTAATTATTTGTGTCATTAAGCTGCACAGGCAGAGATCAATTGGCCATTAACACATTTCCCTTCTTAGGTGGTTTGTGCTCTTCTTTTTGGTTTTAATTTCTCATTTAATAGCTGTAATTGATGAATTAATTTAATCTTTATTTTCAGTCATTCCCACTTTACATTTTCCTTTTTTAAGTGAGGAATCACAGCTGACCTTGATGTGTTTGCCTTTGGGATGACTTTTTAACATACTAAGGGTGTCATGTGCCCTTTTCCTCTGAGGTGGGAGGGGAGAAATACAAACTGAAGTAATTAATTAGTGCTACTGCCAGGCTAGAGCTTCCTAGGAACAGGACCTAAACACCCAGATCTTTAGAGCCTTAAATTATCCATAGGGTTTAAGAGCTGGGAACCAGGTCCCTTTCGTTTTGGGAGCATATAGAGGCCTCAGGGAGTGCTAAGCATTACCCTGTGGTTTTTAGATACAGAAGCACTTGGAGATTGGGATTATAAAACAAAACCATTGGAAAGGAGATGTTTTCTTGGCTATTTGGATATCCTCAGTGTTTTGCTGATGTCAGCACATCATCCAAAATTAGCTACAGGCAACCACATCTCCTCCCCATTCCATGTTTTTAGTACATTCTTGATATACTAAAACCAAGTTGCATCCTAAATATTATTACTCAGGATTTAGGATCAGATGCCTTTTTTCCAACATCTTAAGGGCTCAAATAGTTAAGGAAAAGGTAGTTCTGCCATCAGCCTGCTTGTTGGGATGCCCTTGAAGATTGAATGGAGAAAATCAACCAGGGGCTGAGCTGTAGTTGGGTTTGTGTATTTATACATTTTTATAATCCTGTATTTTATTTTCTGAGTTTTGATTAGAAACAACACAAAATAAAAACTTATCAGGCCACTGGAATAACAAAAACAAAAAGCTGGAATCCAGCACCACTGTGGGATTTTGTTTGAATGTAACTCTGCAGTCCAGAGTATATTCCTGATAGTACCACTAACATCAGCTTTCCTGCAGCAAGAGCAGGAATAGGACTGTTATCCCCAGAGAACATGCCTCCCATAGGGTCAGAAGAGAGAAGCCACCCTGTTTCTCCCAAGGACTTAGGGTGTGACAGTGGGAGCATGGGGTAACTGAGGGGGGAAGGTCTGAGGTGAGTGTCAGGCCCAAAAGGGGGGAGCTCCTGGGAAAGGGGGCCTGTTGGCACCCCGAGGATTTTACCTCCAGGAGAGATGAGAATGGAGTGGGGAATTTCCTCAGCAAGCTGTAAATCCATCCAGCAGCTAACAAGACAAGAGCTTGGCCCATAGATGTGGGTAGGAGGAGCTGAGGCACAGCTCGAGGCACAGCTGGTGCTGCAGCAATGACACCGAGGCTTTCTTCCCCCAGGAGAAAAATCACCAACATTCCTTGAACGCCACACATCGTGCTGATACAATTCCCTTCCTTCAATCACACGCCATGCCAAGGTAAGCACCCGGGGAATGCACTTTGGCAGGAGTTCAAAAAATGCACCTCTGCTCCCCCTCAGAACACAGCAAGGTTCCTATGAGGAATTCTTAAAAAACACTTGGAGAACATTCCCTGCACTTGGTTGCTGCTTCCCAAGGTGATTATGAACAAGTTGATTCCACAGTTATTCCAGCCCCTGGCAGTGCTTGGGATGGGGAGTGGGGAAGCTGTGAAGACCTGAAGGCTCCACTGGCCTCCTGGCTGCAGCACTGAGGATCAGTTTGGGAATCAGACCAGGAGAAAGATGTAGAGCTACTGAGAGAAGCCCAGAGGGTTGTTGCCAAGGGGAAATAATCCATTTTTCCATATCTGTGGTGGAAAATACAGTAAATAATAATCTTAAATTGCAGCAAGTAATCATTGCTCAGAGTCCAGTCTCTTGGGGCCAGCTTGGGCATCCCAGCATCAGGAGTGGGATGTGGACCAAGGCAAGTTCATTCCTCTGAAAAGTCAAAGATGTGTTTGTGCTTACCAGTGTTAGACAGGCACTGAAATTCATCCCAGTGGTGATGCCTGGATTATTCCAGTGGCAGTTGAGGGGTACTGTTACAGCCTGGGGTGAAGCACCAGGATGCCCCATCCCTGGAAGTGTCCAAGGCCAGGTTGGATGGGGCTTGGAGCAACCTGGTCTAGTGGAAGGTGTCCCTGCCCACTGCTGGGCATGGAACTGGATGAGCATTAAGGTCCCTTCCAACCAGCTCCCTTCCAACCCAAACATTTTGGGATTCTATGAGACACAAGTGCTGGACACTTGGAACTCCTCGGACAGTGGGATGGGTGAGCAGTGATGGATGCTGTGAGCAGTGTTCAGTTCATCTGTGTGTGGGGCTTACCTTCAGTCTGGCTGTGTATTCCCAAAGCCAGCATTTGTACTGCACTGACTTTGTCCGTCTTCCTCTTCACAGCCCTCCACGAACTCCAGTAAAAGTTGTGCCTCAAATTAGAATAGAACTTGAGCCTGAAGACAATGGTTACTTCTGGAGGAGCAAGGGAACAGAAACTACTTTGTAATTTGTCTGTCTGTCCAATCTTTTACAAATTCACTTTGTCACTAGCCAAATGTTCAGAAGCTCCCTGCTCCCACCGGCGAAGGTAATTGAGCCACCCCGCTGCCCCTCCCTGCCCGCGCTCTCCGGGCCCCTCGCTGCCCAGGACTCGGATTGCCTCCTCCTTGGCTCTGAAGCACAGCCAGGGCAGGAGTGCCACAGCTGTCCCGTCAGACCTGTGGGAATGCCTGGAGCACTGGCTGTCATGAGCTGGTGTCTCTCTGGCAGAACAGAGCTGACCTCCAGGCTAATTCCATGCCTGCTCCCACTGCTCGGAGATGCTGGAACGTGCTGCTAACCCTCACGTGCTCTCACCTGTAGATAAGAGAGAAGGTACTCCACTCCCAGCACAGACAGACCATTGCCATCGCTGTAGCATGTTTGGAAATGTCCCTTTCCTATGCAATTTTTTTTTAAAGAAACACTTTAATGGACTTAATCCGTCAGGTACATGGAAGAGTGTTATTTTCCTAGATTATTTTGTTTAAATTATGGGGCCTAACCTACGACTTCTTTTTTTTTTTTGTCAATTTTTTTAACCTTTTTTTAATTACTGTAAAGAAAAATGAATTTTTTTCCTGCAGCAGGAAACATATAGTTATGAGTAGTTCTACCTCTTATTTCTAGATGCCAGGCTTTCTGTAAAAAATATATTGTACCATATATAATGTGATTTTTACAAAAAACAAACCCACGACATCACACCACAATCTCCAGGACATGGCATAGGGCTGGATCAGTTCAACTAACACCTTCTGCTCCGAAGCATCTGTTTTTCTTAGGGTTATGTTGGTTTTTGGAGTTTTTTTAATGAGCAATCCCTGCTGTGAAGGAGACTTAAATCTCTTGTGATCTTAGAAGAGTCTTACGTGGGTTGTTGGTCCAACACTGCAGACAGATGCTGGTTATATCCCTGTTGTTGATTCCTAATGTGGGATCGCTCCATGATTTTCTTGGAACATCAGGCTGTGTGCGGTGAGAAGACCTGAGGTGTGCCTCAGGCACAGAGGACGAGGAGGAAGATGAAGGTGGCCTGCTGGAATGTTCATCCTGACACTTGGATTCGCAAACATCTGCATCCTCCTGCATCCCACCCCTGTCTACCATCACCTGCAGCATCTGCCCTAAACCTTGGCTGCTCGGCCCCAGACCTGGCAATGCAGCAAGACTAAGCAGGCCAGGCATGGGCATCCCAGGATTTTGGGGTGGAACCAAGCAAGTGAACATCACACCAGGAGAGAGGTTTTTCTCTCTGTAGCATGTTCATACTGTTATGTGCATCTAAACATGAATTTGGGAAACTGGGCTTTACCAGGACATGGGGGAACACACTAAAAGCTTCATCCAAAAATGAAAAACAAAACAAGAAGTACCCCAGCTCTTGAGGCGAATTCCCTGATGGAGACAATCCCATCACAGAGGATGGGCACATGCTGCCACTCGGTCCTTGTGAAACCAAAGTCTGGGTTGGTGAAGTCAAGAGAATTTTCTGATGGTGCTGAGACCTTAAATGCCAAATTTTAGCATCTGCTCACACATAGGAGCCACCACCTCTGTACAGCCACTGGTCGCTCTTGAGGGGTCTCCCCTTCAGTTTGCATGAAATCTGTGTTGGGTATCCCAGGAACCCAACTGAAACCTGCTCTGAAAATGCCAGGGAGACTTGGGAAAGGCCTGAAGAGGAGCAGCTCTGGGATCCCTTCTGCTGCCAGAGGACAGGTAACTTGGGAAGTGTGATGCCAGCTTTAGCCAATGTTCTCCATCCCTCGGTGGACACCAGTCCTGGCTCCCAGTGAGGACACAGGTTCGAACCTTCCCTGTGGAGTATCCAGGAGCTGCTGCTGGGATTGCAACACATCCTGCCCAGACTGTGGATGTGTAGCAATCCCAGAGGGAAGATGCTGTCAGATGGATCACAGGGGTTGTCCCGGTCGGTTCCCTGGGCACAGCTTCCATCTGCTGGTGCCTGGTGCCCTGTCTCCTCAAAACTGAGGTCTTTGCTTCTGAACCGTGTTAAATACACTTGAAGTGTCCTGACTGCTGTTGTAGATCTTTCTCTCTGTGTTGTGTTTTTTGTGTTGTGCCGAGGGCAGCTCTGCCGACAGGACAGAGGGTTCTGCAGCTTTCCATGAGAAACCCCCACCTCTGGCGGCAGGGAAGAGCCTGCAGCATGACAGGGAGAGGTTCTCTGCACGCCGTATGCCTTTGAAAATAACTAAAACGTCCTTTCAATCCAAATTAGAGATTTTGTCAGAAAAGCCTGCGTGGGCGCTTCAGGGAATAAGTGTGGAGACTGACCCCAAGGCCCTCCAGGATCAGAGGCAGCCATCAAAAATTACCTTCCCCCAGCAAATGCAAGGTCCCAGCTGACGGCGGGACGTGGCCACAGCCAGCTCTGTGCCGGCGCCGTGGCTGCCGGCCTGCGCTGCCCCCTGCCCGGGGCCGATACACCTTTGTATCTGTGTATGAACCGAGTCGCACTTTCAGATACTTTTATTATTGTTTTTAATTCTCGTAAGTCCACGTTTGCTTTGGAGGAGAGAACAAGGACTTAGGGTGAAATGAAGTGGATCAGATGGTGGAACGAAAAGGAAAAAAGCAGAAAACATTTCAATATAAAAATGATTTTTTTTCCAGTAATATAAAACCTGAAATTCCTTATAACATGATAGTATTTTACAGTTTTATGAAGCTTTCTATTGTGACTTTTATGGAATCAAAAGATGAAGATGATGAGATATTTTAGCATTTATATTTTTCAAAATTAAATAAATGTATACTGAAAATAAAGTAACTTTATGCATTTATGGGAGAGTTTGTGTCTGTTTTCCCTCATTATGTGTAAGTAAGTCTTGTCTGATTGAATCGAGATTCCAGAATCAGTGTGGTGATACAAGGGCCTCCCTGACACCCTAGTGCTGGAGCCACTGAAGCATATTTTGGGATACCTTGTTGGATCTGGAGAGCAGCCAGAAGGGGTGGCACAGCATCTATGTCAACTCCTGTTGCCTGCTCACAGCGAGGATGAGGCCAGTGTGCCTAGGCTGCTCCACAAAACCTTTGGTTTCTGGGCTGAGACTTGCCATGATCAAATTAGCTTTCTGAACATGGTCCTTGGCCAGGAATAACCACTGGAGGACTTAGGGAAACATAACCATCAGGGCCTCTTTGGCTCCACCAGCATTATGAGTGCACATACCTATGTGTCCACTGGACCCCCACCAGCCACTCCCCTCCAGGCCCCTGGCCCTGCAGGTGGTACCAATCACCTGGAGGCATGGAGAGCCATCTCCTTGCCACTCAGCTCCTTGTTGGTAAGCTCTGGTGCCTCTGGCAGCTTTGGAGCAAGTAGTATTGCCAGAGTTCTCACCCAGCCAGCCCCCTGAGGACAGGGGATGTAGATAAGCCCAGTGGTTTACAGGTTTACAGGTCTCACCTATTTCAGGAAGCAGGCAATGGGCGTGGGAAAATGCAGCAGGTGGAGACCATGGAGAGGAAGGTCCTGGTGGAGCCCGGAGCGGCTGCTCCTGCCCACGGCGATCCAGCCCCGCTGGTTCCACAGGAGCGCGACGGGCGGGAGCCCCACGGGACTGCTGCCCCGGGGAAGGGAGGGAGAGGCGGGCGAAGCTCTCTCTCTCCGGCGGGCAGTGGCCTCGGGAGTGGAGGAGCGGTGAACCCCGGGACGACAGCGCACTCCAGGGCTGCGGTGCCGCTGGGAGAACCGCTCGGAGTCCGGCGCGCTGCGGCGGGGCCACGACTGGGCCCGGGGGTGCGGGACCGAGTGCTGTTGGGATCTGCCGGGGGGTCCCGGGCGGTGCTGCTTCTCCTCCGTCGGGAGGATCGAGGCGGTGTCGGCGCCGGGATCGGTATGGGGCCCGGGATCTCCACAGGCCGGCGTTCCCGTTCCCGTTCCCGTTC